>JAWMAG010000046.1:10787500-10850000 GCA_037013455.1 Ceratitis rosa
GTTGTTCGGTGGCATTGTGAGGAATGCAAAGAAAAACGTTTGCGTTGGCAAAGTGAGCTTTGCAATGACCAGCAAAGTAGTTATCTTTGTCTCTTTTAGAGCGTGCTAAGCAGACAAAAGGAGACATTTCTCTTCTTCTATGTTCTCTCCCTTGTTTTCTTTCAACAGCTACTGCGCTTTATGGTCTGAACGTTACTTGAAAATGCTTGTCTGACGTCGAATTACGAAAAAGTAAGACATTATCTGCAATGTGCGGTTTTGGCAAAACAAAATATTTTTGACACATGATCCTCTTTTCTAAAGTAAACAAGATCCATACCTGTACATTATATCCTCTTTCATTGGTTCCTTGGTCTATAAGTTTGGAGCAAAATGGCATGGGTTTCTTTTGTTTTGGAGGTTTTGACACGACCAAATCTGTCGGAAACTCAGGTTTCCTTCTAGAAGTTGGAACGGTTATTTATATTTTTGAACAGCTACGCTTTTGGTAAGGAAATATATTCGAAGGTAGTAGACGAGTCCTGCCGAGGAGGCCTAGCAAGAAAGTTTTAACAAGTCTTTTTCGGTACTTCATTGATCGAAGTGTTTTGATTTTATCGATAGCCCACTCGAATTCAAACTCTTTGTCATACTTTTTTTATAACAAATTACGCACGCTGTTTCTCTATGTCTCAACTGACCTTTGTCGCAAAGCATGAAATTTCAATTGGAACTGACCAGGAATCGAGATTTTGCAAATTTTTTTCTCTTTCTCAGAAACAGCAAGCCTCAAAACAAACTACAAAAAAATAAAATAGAAATAAATTAAATTCCTATAAAATTAAATTAAATAAACTAAAAAAAATTAAATAGTATAAAATTAAATTAAATTAAGTAAAATAAAATAAATAAAAAATAAATTAAACTCAAATAATATATAACCAAATTAACTAAACTAAAATAAAACAAAAACAAAAAATTATATAAAATAAAAAATTATTTTAAAATTTAACAAAATAAAATAAAATAAATGTAATAAAATGATGTTAAATTAAATTAAATAAAATTAAGTAATATAATATAAACTAAACTGAAATAAAATAAAATATAACAAAATTAAATAAAGTGAAATAAAACAAATTAAATAAAGTAAAGTAAAACTAAAAAAAAAATAAAAAGCGAAATGAAAATTAATTAAATTATATTAATTTAAATTAATTAAAATAAAATAAAATAAAAAAAATAAAATAAACTAAAACAAAATAAAATAAAATAAAGTAAAATGAATTAAAATAAAATAAATAAAAATAAAATAAATAAAAACAAAGTAAAATAAAATGAAACAGAACAAAATAAAATAAACATAAATAAAAAATAATAAAACAAATTAAATAACATAAAATCAAATAAACTCAAATAAATAATTATAATAAAATAAAACAAAATGAAATAAAATGAAATAAATGAAACAAAATAAGTAAAATTAAATAAAATAATTACAACAAAATAAAAATTAATTAAATTAAGCAAAATAAAAAAATTAAATTAAATAAACTAAAATGAAATAAAGTTAAATAAATTTAAATAAATAAAGTTAAATAAGATGAAATAAAATAAAATATTTTAAGGTAAAACAAGATGAAAAAAATAATTTAAATAAAAAAATAAAATAAAGTTAAAAAAAAATTAAATTAAAAGAAATCAAATAAAGAATTATAATAAAATAAAATTAAATGAAATAAAATAAATTTCAACAAAATAAGTAATATTAAATGAAATAAGTAAAATTAAATAAAATTAAATTAATTAAAACAAAATGAAATAAATAAATTTAAAAAAATAAAAATAAAATAAAGTATAATAAACTATTGTAAAATAAAATAAATTTATATAAAATATATTTATATAAATGAAATAAAATAAGGTTAAATAAGTGTAAATATAAGAAAATAATGTAAAATAAATTAAGACGAAAAAAATAAGTAAAATAATATAAAGTAATATAAAAAGTTAAATAAAATTAAATCAAATAAAATAAAGAAATAAAATAAAAAAAGGTTTTTGTGTAATATAATATAAAAAAATTAAGTATATTTAAATAAAACAAGAATTAATATAAAATAACACTAAGTTAACTTAATTTAATTAAAAAAATTCGAATAAAATAAATTAACAAAATTAAAGAACATAATTAATAAAAAATAAAAGATTAAATAAAATAAAACCAAATAAAATAAATTGGAAAGAAGTACAATGTAATATAGTATTTTTAGTTACTTTAAATTAAATAAATAAAGTAAAATATAGCAAATTTAATGAAACAAAAACCAAGTTAGATTATATATAACTTGTTTGGTGTTTTCAGAGCAAAGATAATAATACCGTTATTTTTATATACACTAAGCAAACATACAAATTAACATCCTAACTGTAACGAAAGTCACCACAAACAACATCATTTAGTTGCTCTGAAGCAAAGTTTCTTACTACTTCACCACAAAACAGAAAACAACAAGCTCCAGCCAAGCAAACAGAACCACAAGTCAACCGCCTTCCACCATGAGACAAGTGTTTAAAGATATCTTTGTATGTGTATATATGTGATTGGTACCTATTTAGTTGTTGTAGAGACGATGGCAGGAAATTTTAATTCAAGGCAAACAAATGCTGAGCACTTTATAGTTTCATGCCATGTCATAATCACTGCTAATTTTTCTAACACGCTTGATGTGTTGACTTGTTAAAAGAGAGCTAAGAAGTTTAATGAAAAAAAAAAACATAAATAAAAAATTATGAACAATAAATTAAAAAAGTTGAAAAAATATGAAGAAGAAAAGTATAACGAATATATTAAAATAAAAAACAAAGAAAAATTCATAATATAAAACTGAGATAATTCAAGATTAAGCCAAAGAAACAAATATAAAAATACATTCAAATGGTAGAAAAATTAGCATAGCTAGCAGAAGAATAGTTTCTTTATTTTTTGCAGTGTCGGACAGAAGACATACACTGAGAGAAAAAATAAAAATAACGATTTCATTTCAAAAAATTTGTAATTAACTTAATTAATGAAACAATGCACTGCTCGCAGCAAGGAATATTGAAATAAAATAATATAAACTAAAATAAAAACAAATAAATAAAATAAAATAAAATAAAATAAAATAAAATAAAATAAAATAAAATAAAATAAAATAAAATAAAATAAAATAAAATAAAATAAAATAAAATAAAATAAAATAAAATAAAATAAAATAAAATAAAATAAAATAAAATAAAATAAAATAAAATAAAATAAAATAAAATAAAATAAAATAAAATAAAATAAAATAAAATAAAATAAAATAAAATAAAATAAAATAATATAAAATAAAATAAAATAAAATAAAATAAAATAAAATAAAATAAAGTAAAATAAAATAAAATAAAATAAAATCAAATAAAACAAAATAAAATAAAATAAATATATATTAAATTAAATTAAATTGAATTAAATAAAGCAAAATAAAATAAAATAAATGTGAACCATTCCCTAAATATCTCTTCAATGGTTACAAAGCGCCAATTATATATATATAATATAAAATAAATTAATTAGACATAAAATAAAATAATATTAGAATATAAAGCTACAAAAGTTTCAACTAAATTTATTTAAATTATACTAAATTATATGAAACAAATTAAGTTAATTAAATATATTAAATTAAAAAAAAATAAAATAAAATAAAAAATTAAATAAAATTTTAAAAAATTAAATAAAGTAAAAACAATATAAAATGAAATGGAATAAAGTAATGTAAAATAAATTAATTAAAAATAAATAAAAAGTTGAACTTTTGGAGAATAAAAATTTAAATTAAATTGATTTAAATTAAATTATATTGAAATATATAAATAAAATTTAATAAACTGTAATAAAATAAAATAGAGAAATAAATAAAATAATTTATATAATATTTTTTACGAAATTTTACATTTTTTTCTGCTTCAACTAAAATATTTTAATTAATATTTTTTGTTACTATTTTATTCAATTTTCCGTCAGTGTAAACTGAATGGTCAACCAAAGTCAGTGGAATAATAAGGGCCATAAATACACACAAGTGTATAAATATATACACATATATGTACATATATATAAAATGTTTCCCAGCAAGTGCAATAAACAAAAAATAATAATAATAATATAAATGTTTATTATGAGTAGCGCCAACCAAAGCCACAAGGAGAGACAGGAGAGTTATTATACTTGGATGCAAGCAAAGACAAATTTTGTGTAAATGAAGTTATCTAATGTCCTTTGGCTGAGAAACAACAAAAAAAAAAAAAATAGAAAAAAACGTTGAGTAGCAAGCAAAGCAGAAGCTCTAGCAAAAGTTATTTCGAACAGTGTCTGTACTTGGCAGTGACGGTGTATTCATGCTGAATGACGAGAAGATGGAGAACAGGGCATCACTTTAATTGCAGATCATATCTAAGTTATATGTTTTATTCTTTAACGACCCCACCTACGTACTTATATAGGTAAGTAAAATCTTGTGTAAAATATGCACATAAATAACGAGAATAAATTAAAAAAAATTGCGACTCAAAAAGGAAGTGTTTCAAAGTGCATTTTAGCATTTTTTAGTAATTATAGTTAATTTATTTTTTTTATGTTCTCTATTAATAAATATAATCACGGAGGAATTTTTAACTGCCTTTCACTTAAGAGTGACCAGAAATGATTAATGTACATTTGGTTCAAGTTCTTGACGACTTCTGTACTTAAACCGAGTATTCTCTTGCTAGCCAACAAACACCCATTTTGTAACGTATTAAAGAGAAGAGGCGAACTCACTGTGCATGTATGTGAGCGGAGTTTCGAATCCACCACATAAGTTCTCTATATAATCGAGATTTATAATTGCAGGGGCGACTTTCAGCCTATCTCTTTCTCTAGTTTGTGATGGGTATCTCACCGGTTTTTCCAAAAATGGAGGGACGTACATATTACTCTTAGCTGCCGAGGGTTCTTTTATTTCATGTCAGAATTGCATTCGTGCGGTAGCGGTGATAAGAAAATTTTCTTTTTGATTATAGGTCCGGGTCAGAGTACAAACCACCACATAAAAAATCTGCCCCAATGAAAAATATATAATAAAGGTTCCAAATGAGAGGTACACCTTTGGATAATGGCTCAGGGAACCATATTAAAGATCCCGATGTGACACCACAGAGCTGCAATGACCAGTCCCTTGATTGGATAATGGAATTTCTAATACTCACGATGGTTTATGAAAGCCTCCATAAAGAAACATACCCAAAGGGTTTGACGATGAACGACTACGGTGAACCACAAAATATGTTTGTCTGTAGTATCAGCTTCCAACATAAGAGGTTTTACCAAGCTGTGTACTCAACGGCTCATAACCAATTCGACCTTGTTTACTTTTGGGAGTTCCCATGAGTCTATGCCTTTGAAAGAATGTAAGCTCCTCGACCTTAACCCGTGTTTTAACGTATGCCTACTGCATAGGTGACACAAAGCGCTACGTAAAGTTAGGCGTATATGGAGCACACTCACGCCGTTCTTACTCCACAGTCAGCGGGATGACAAAAATACACTAGACACATCCTAGCACGTTGAGGTATCACGTTCTCCCCCCAAACTGTCAACTCAGAGGAGGGTATACTAACATAAAGAGAGCACATTTGCCCCAATGTTACTCAGAATGAGTGAAAATCTTGCTCTATATCGGTGGAATACTTCCCAATGTATCAAAGATCAAAGTTCTTTGATCTGTTTGACCAGAATACTGCGGAGAAACCATCTACCCTTCGATGAAAACAATGCGCCTTCAGCAACTTGAGCTCATTTTCGTCACGAATAAGTGGTGACTAGGAGTTGGAGTTGTTTCTCAGGTGCGGAAGACTACTACGCGTATGATTGTGACGTTGGCGGTTGAACCTCTTCAGCAGTTCAGAGCCGTTTACTAATCTCACGAAGCTTATTGGCCATTTTGAGGTTAACCGATGGTAGTTTGAATGGTTCCGTGTGTCTGCTTAGATTGTTTTGTTTTAGCTAATAGTCAGGAGCCTATGAAAATGTGTCGCTTAACAACCCCACAACGCGCTAAAATTGTTAAGACCTCCAAAAATGACCACATTTTGCTCTTAAAGAGGAGATAATAGTGCACATAACAGTTCAACCAATGAAGCAATTCGAAAAATTTTAAAGAAATTTGAGGAGACGATATAGGACACAGATATTTTGCACTTGAACTTACACTTTCATCTAATATAAAGTCCAACTCACACAACAATTCTTGTAGTCAATTAATAAAAGAGAGGTCATTACACCTAAAAAAAACCTTACTGTATGTTGCTACCTATAGTCCGTAGGTGTGATTGGATATCACTTCACTAAAAACGTCATCACCGGGATACTGTCACTGTCAATTCGGAGCGTTATTGTCGTATGGTAACCGACTTTTTGGACTGCATTTGAATAACCAGACTTGGACAATATGTGGTTTTAACAAAATGGTTCCACATGTCAACACGAACGAGTTTTGCTCACCTTGGCGATATGAAGTGACCATTGAGACGCAAAACCACAAATTGGAGGAGGAGTTTGGCTGAAAATCGCTTTAGCGGTTACAAAGCGCTTCTTTTGTGTTTCTTTGTCTATTTCCTTTCATTTGCCTAATGTTGTTTTCACTACAAGCATTGGTAGGGACATCTGTTGGCAAGTAGTTGCAGAGTTTAAAGCCAGCCTATAATCGCATAAGTGGTGCCAACGCCAATAAAGATGAAGAATAATGATGGCACGGTTGTATTCGGTGTGTGCCTACCCAGTGGAATAAGTCTCCAAGAGGAGATGTTTCTTCCAAAGTAGTACCTTCACTAGCAAATGTTAGGGAAACAGAATGTATTGCGAGTAGGTTCATAGACAATTTGGCTGGACCACTTTTCAGGTGCACCCCAAAAACATATTTTGTTTAATTGTTTTTAGTAATTTGATTTTGCTTTTAAATTATTAATATTGTAGGATTTTCGTCGACGCTCGACGGATTTCAATGGTAGCTCTTATTTCATGTCATAAATACACTCGGAGGGTTTGACTTTCCCTACCAGAAGACATCGCAATAAGAAAAATGTTATTTCCTACAATTTTGAATGTTGTTCGAACCAAGACTCGAACCCTGGTCTTCGAAATGGCAGTACACATTGCTAACTACTCGACTACCGTCCAATATGTGCCAAAAAGTTGTCGGAAATTACCTCAAAGAGATCGAAGTTTGCGAAAATTCGCAAGGCGGTCTTTGAATCACTCAGAGGTGTTATCATTCCCTGCCGAGAGGCGACTGCAATTAGAAAATTTAACTTAATTTTTTGTTTAAATTCATTTTCTATATGTTTTGGATGTTGGTACGCAATGCTAACTACTCGTAGGAAGGATTTAACTAGCAACTGGTTTGTAATCCACACACTTACATATTAAGTGTGGACATACATACTTACTTCTCTGTGTATATTAATGGCTTTATGTATTAATACATATGGTACGTATATACATACAGATATTCAAATGTGTCGGCACGTGGTCAAATACACTTAAGCAATGGCAAAGATAGAGAATTGTATAAATAACATCCATCAAAATCGCTATGCACACACATACACATAATTTCACTTGTGTAAGAGCAAATATAAATAGCTACATATAATATATAGGTATGTGTACATATATGTAGTCGTTGTAACTGTGAGATATTTGTAGTTGAAATGACATGAAATGCATTTCATGTTGTCACTCCGTTGTATGAGTAGCCGTCATTTGGTAAGGCACAGCGGACATTAACACGCCCAAACAATTACAAACAGACACACACACACACACATACAGTTGCACAACGTAACAAATATAGATAATTACATTCGCATAGTAAACCCTGCGGATTATCGTTTGACCAGTGTGTGATGTATGGCTATTTGTGGTTACATTCACACAGTCATACACACACACACACACACAGACACAACACACAATCGTATATATATTTGCAAAAATTACTGATACTCGCTCATAACTGAGTATATCACTCATTCGTTTAGCTTAAATTATGCAAGTCGCCAACTGCCCGTATTGCCTTCCCTTCATCCTCTTTCGCCTCGTTCAAGCCACCATGGATCTGCGCTCCAGCTGCAGCTTCAGTAGCTCCGGCTTTCAGTCAGCCTTCTTTCTTGCTGTCATTGGCAGTCATGTCATTTGATTGACAACTCAATTTAGGTTTGTATTTTGGTTACAATAAAATGGTGGAAACAATAAATCATAAGTAGATGGGTGGGCGGCGGTGGTGGTGGCGGTGGCTGCGAGGTCGCCGCTAGCCGACACGCATGCTCTGAACATACATATGTATGTGTGTATGATATTAATATAACTTTAGTTGTGTGCGTGTGTGTGTGTGTGTGTATGTGGGTGTTATGCATATTTACTGCTGAAATACGCAAATAAAATGAAATTCCAGTAATAGAATTATGTTGCCATTGGCACCGTTTGAATGGTGTAGGATGCTCTATACTCGTTTTATAGGTTTTCTGCGGAAGTGGCAATGAAAAATAAAACCCTTTTGAGGGAAAAATTTAACCACGTTTTTGTATTTCAGCAAAGCACTTAACGAAGCCTTGACAAGTGACAAAATTCTTTGTTTTTGGTTTAACCAAGAAAGTCGTAAGAAACCGAAGATATAAATAACTACTAGAAAGTTCGCGAAAACACAACCAACCGAAGAAGATGTACATATACCTACGACTTCTTAAGGCCGGCTGGGTATACTCAAGGCTCTCTAAATAAAGTACAAAGTGGAATGACGACAAGTCCCATGTTTGGAATCTGAACATTTTCTGTACCATGCATGAGAACTGACTCACTGTCAGTGCCAATTAACGGATGGTGAGTCTCTCTAATATGGTCGGACGAAAGAATGCCCGATCCATAAAAAGGGGACCCCACAGTCTGCGCCATCTACCTTGGGATAATCTTTAATATCGCCTATAAGGTCCTGTCGAGCTGATTGTGTGAAAGACTAAAGCCCTCCATCAACAAACTGAATGGACCTTATCAGTGTGGCTTTAGACCTGGTATGTCAACCATTGACCAGATATTCAGCATGCGCCAAATCTTAGAAAAGACCCGTGAAAAAAGGATCGACACACACCCCCTCTTAGTTGATTTTAAAGCTGCCTTCGACAGCACGAATAGGAGCTTCCTTTACGCAGCTATGTCTAAATTTGGTATTCCCGCAAAACTTATACGGCTATGTAAGCAACACTAACAGCTCCGTCAGAATCCGGAAGGACGTTTCCGAGCCTTTCGATACCAAACAGGGTGATTCCTTATCGTGTGACTTTTTTAATTTAATGCTAAAGAAAATAAAACGAGCTGCAGAGCTAAGTAGAGAAGGTGTAGTCTTCTATAAGAGTGTACAGCTGCTGGCGTACGCCGATGATATTGACATTATTGGCCTCAACAACCGCGCCGTGAGTTCTGCTTTCTCCAGATTTGTTAAAGAAGCGAAGCAATTGGGTCTGGTAGTGAATGAGGGCAAAACGAAATATCTCCTGCCATCAAACAGACAGTCATCGCATTCGCGACTCGGCTCCTATGTCACTGTTGACAATCATAAGTCGTAGATAATTTTGTCTATCTAGGAACCAGCATTAACACCAATAATAAGGTCAGCATTTAAAATTCAACGCAGATTCGCTCTTGCCAACATGTGCTCCTTTGGACTGAGTAGGCAATTGAAAAGTAAAGTCCTCTCCCGACGAACAAAAACCAAAGTCTACAAGTCTCTCATCATTCCCGTCCTGCTATATGGTGCGGACGCATGGACGATGACAACATCTGATGAGTCGGCGTTAGTAGTTTTCGAGAGAAAAGTTTTGCGTAAGATTTATGGTCCTCTTCGAGTTGGCAACGGCGAATATCGCAGACGATGGAACGATGAGCTGTACGAGTTATACGGTGACATTGGCATAGCTCAGCGAATTAAGAAGCAGCGGCCACGCTGGCTAGGTCATGTGGTCCGAATGGATACGAATGATCCAGTTTTGAAAGTTTTCGATGCAGTATCCGCTGGAGGAAGCAGAGAAAGAGGAAGTCCTCCACTCCGTTGGAAGGACCAGGTTGAGAAAGACCTGGCTGGACTTGGTATTTCCAATTGAAGCCAAAAAGCAAAAAGAAGAAACGAATGGCGCAATGCTGTTAACTCGGCTATAATTGCGTATGCGTAAGTAAGTAAGAGTCTCTCTAGTGTCTCATACAAGTCCTTATCCAGCGTGAGGTAAGCAAGCCTGACTCTCCAATATGCCGTTACTTTTACTTTACCTTCCAACAATAGCTTAATATCCATAAGTGTCACCTTGTAATCGCTGAATCGATTTTCAGCCGAGCTTCTCTCCAATTTGTCACCCGAACTGTAGCTACAATCTCATTTTCGAAAAAGTTAGGTCCAATGGGTCCAGACCGCTATAAGCCGCACCAAACAAGTTGAGGATGGAGAGGCTTTTCAACAATTAATTTGGGTTTTCAGAGCCATCGTGGTGGAAATAGGCCCATCAGTCAAATGATTTTTCGATGAATATCCAGATCATTTTCTTGATTTTCAAGGACCCAATCAGCAAAGTCATGACATTGTTGATAATCAGCCTCTGCTTTTGTGTTAACTGAACTTTATAAGCCTTGAGACCCAAGTCTTTAAACAAAATGCAGTACAATGACGTTTCAGCAAGGTCCAGTTTCAAAGAGGGACGAGGAATGGACAAATCTGGGGTTTCTTTAACACGTTGGGCTACAGTAGTTGTTCTTGAGCGACATTCTAGTGTTTTATTCTTCATATCGCTAACCTTTGCCAACAGCTCCTTTTTCCCACCAATTCTTGTATTGCGATTTGACAAGGAATTTCACGACGATTGAAAAATGTTTTAGTTTTACGAACCATTTTTGTCATATTTTCACCATTTCTATAGTGAATTAAAAACATTCAACGCATTGTTGAAGGGTATATTATTCCAGTTTTAACACTGGCTTAGTTTTTGATTGTCAAATGCCAAAAAATTTTAGCTTCAAGGGTGACATCTGTCGGAATAGCAGGCTATTCAAAATACCACCTCTTATTGGAAAACTTTAGTTAGTCCCCTTTCGCCAAATCTTCATAAGGAAGTATGAAAAATGATCATCACACCTCAACTTTTCACAATCTCTGCGCAATAGTGATCTGATAGGCAGCGTTCGAGAGAGAATTAACAGCCTGGAATTCCGCAGAACGCTAAGTTCAGTAGTCATTGCACACAATACATGCTGAGGTTATAAATGTTCTCTTCGATCTATTCCCAAAACCAAACCACAATCATACGAATATATTTATAAGTTTTTATCTATCAGAAAGCACAGGCTACTACATAACCGATTTCACGAACGACTGCAAGGTGATTGTTCTACATGGGCAGGAAATGACATTTTTATACGTATGGCTCAAAACTAGACAACAGAGTCGGCAATCTTATTTTCAAGCAGAATTAGCGACCACACATGAAGCTGGTAGTTGTCTCGGTTTAGTGGTACTTTCTTTGAGTCAGTCAGGCACCACAAAGAGCACTGAAATCTGTCACAATAAAATTAGATATGGTGGAGAATTGCAGGAAATCACTAAACATTATGTCTAGGCAGTTCCCTTTGAAACTAGTTTGGAAGCACTTTCGCCATCATGGAATATTTTCGGTATGCCTCACTCCACTTGTAGTGAACTTACCAAGGTAAGAGAGTTATTAATCGCAAATACTAACTGAAGATGGATGGTATTGTAACCAAAAAGGAATAAAAGAGGCTAAACTCTCCTCGCCAAAAAAAGACAGGATTTATCTACAACACGGGTTCTACTTACGAAACATCTTTCAACTTCTGCTGAAATTTTAGAAAGTAGGAGGAGCATTCAACCTATAGATACTTTAATTGCGAATGCCCCACAAGAGCGGTAATCATAAGAAACTTGAGCTAAAAAGCAGTTGCCAATAAGATCTTTAGCGGCCTCACTTTGAGCCCGCTTAGTGGCGTTGTGGTGTTACCCAGTAAACACTTAACCAATCTAGCCTAACTTTACATAAGCCAACTGCATAAACTGAGACTTAACAGCATTAGAATTCAGCATCAATGAAAAAAATAATGTCAGTTCTGAAATCCAACGCAGAATGCTGACGTTATTATTGGTGTTAATGCTGGTACCTAGATAGACGAAATTATCTGTGACCTCGAAGTTATGACTGTCAACAGTGACGTGGAAGCCGAGTCGTGAATGCGATGACTGTTTGTTTGATGACAGGAGATATTTCGTCTTGTCCTCGTTCACTACCAGACCCATTCGTTTCGCTTCTTTATCAAGTCTGGAGAAAGCAGAACTTACGGCGCGGCTGTTGAGGGTTATAATGTCAGTATCATAGGCTTACGCCAGCAACTGTACACTCGTATAGAAGATTGTACCTTTTCTATTCAGCTCCGCAGCTCTCATAGTTTTATCCAGCAATAAGTTAAAGAAGTCACGCGATAAGGAAACACCCTGTCTGAAACCTCTTTTGGTATCGAACGGCTCGGAGAGGTTCTTTCCGATTCTGACGGCGCTATTAATGCTGCTTAAGATCAGTTTACACAGCCGTATAAGCTTTGCGGGGATACCAAATTCAGTCATAGAGGCATAAAGGCACCTCCTTTTAGTGCAGCCCGTGAAGCCCCATTAAACAGTGACCTATTCTTATGCCTGCCGTTATGTTAATGGAGAACTGATCCAGAAGGATAAAATGTTTTGATTTCTGCGCGTACCATATTGTGGATAGAAAGCCTCCACAAGCCTAGTTTTGATTCTACATACTACAGACTTCAAATTTTTGTAGAAGTCACTCAATTCAATCTCTTTTATTCTTGTTAGATGAACTTCAACCTAACAATTCTGTCATTCGGTATGGAAAGTCGGGGCGCACACGAATCAACTGAACTCATCGGACTGTACGGCTTTGTCGAAATGTCGTGGTCTTACATCATATAGGTATATTGAGTTGTTGAAGTGCTCAGGGAGGAGTAGTGCATATCGGCCGGCTCTCTGTCCTTTCAATGTCCCAGCTTCACTTAGCTTTACAAGAACTTCAATATTGTTTGCGAGTACTTAGATCTTAGCGAGACTCACTGAAAAATTTATATGTAGAAAGAGAACACTTAAGCCTGCTAACCACACTTCATCTAATAATATACATTACCTCCTCTCTTTGAAAATGTAGCAAAACTATATTTGAGTCAACCCCAATTGTGGAAAAGAAACAAAAATTGAATTTCTACAAGTCATACATTTCACGTGAGATGAAGATGATTAATGTGACGTGTGGCGAGTGGAGTCAATATTTGCTATTTACTTATATTTATCTACATAGTATATATTGCCGATTTATTTGAAGTGCATACTTTATTTAATATTTATTTTTACTATATTAATTTGTCATATATTCTATTTATGGTATGACAGCAAATGAAGTAAGTAGAGTAGAAAGAGACTTTGACACTGCCTTAGCTCAACGTTGTACTTTCGAGTTTGAAGAGGAAAGGGAGGAAAAAAACAAAAATCGGGAATTTATATATGTATTGTGTAAATATTGAATATAATAAATCATTTTTTGAAAAACATATATGTATGTACTTAAACATAATTTCCGTACTCCTCAAATTTAAGCGTCTCGATGTTTTCCCAACAAATGGAGATACCAAGACTTAAAGGGTAGAGTCACTCTAGAGGTTTTAAAGTAGACTCATTTTTTTAAATTTATTGTGGGAATATGGGAAGAAGAATAGAAATTAATTGGATAAGAATACTCCAGCTGTGAAAGTTTTCGATGCAGTACCCGCTGGTGGAAGCAGAGGAAGAGGAATAATTCTACTCCGTTCGAAGGATCAAGTGGAGAGTGATCTGGCTTCACTTGGTAGCTCCAACTGGCGCCAAACGCTAAGGGAACGAACGAATGCCGTGCTATTATTAATTCGGCTGTGAACGCGTGAGCGGTGTCCGGAATATGAAGCTTGCTTTCAGGCGAAATATTAGGAGTTGATTTATTTTCTACAAATCAATGAATTGTTCATAATAAAATAAATATTATTGTGTCTTCATTTATACAAAAATCATTTTAAATCTAATGTTTAATTAACTATTTAGAAAATATTTAAAAAATATTAAAGCGAAATTCTGGATAAAAATTCATAGCCAAAGTACGCACTTTGCACGCCATGGCCGCGATAACAGTATCCTGAGAACCATTTTTCACAAATTTTTAACGCGACATACATAAATGCACATTGATGCGTCAATGACATCGCGTTGACATATTTGTTGGACGAAAAAAAATTGATAGCCAGTCTACAGCCCATAGCGCTTATCTACGGCAGGCACACGGCGGTAGTGCCATAGAAATTGCAAAATTCAAAAACTTCTGCATGCAAGAGGACAGACTTAGCGCGGCGGCTTAGTTGAATAAAAAAATTAAAAACAAAATTTGCATGTCATGCAGGAAAATTTACTAGTTTTGGAATAATATGTAACTGGTTTGCGCTTTTAGAGGAACTAGTCTGTTTCACAATAGACAAGTCAGGGATTGGTATTTTTTAATACACTGAGATCTCATTTGAAAGTTTTAATTTTCCATACATTTTAGTAAAATATTAATTATATATTAATTGCACACTAGTTATATACTAGTTCCTTTTGGCATGTTGGAATACCTTGCTTATTGCGATGACTATATTGAACATGACACGTAGAAGCTTTCTACAATACAACAATAGAAAAATTAAAAACTCATCAGTGGCGCGATAGAACAAAATAAAACACTTGCAGGCACAACAAAGATAATTACAGTATTTCTGAAAGAGATGAACTGTTTTGACATCTAACAACAACTAGCTAACAATTTTATTTATTTCTCCAAATACAATACCAGTTCATGTCTAGTACTCTTAGAACAGTTCAATTTAAAGAGAATATAAAAAATTGTAGGCCAAGTCATTTGCCGTACGCGGCAACCGTTTTAATATATCCTCTTTTCAGACGCCTATAAATCATACTTCCCGCACAGAAATCCTCATAGAGACATAAGAGCAAAAGGAGCATAGAAAAAGGAGCGAATACCAAGCTGAGATAGTGTAAAAACTAGAGAGAGACATAGGTGTACATATACATTCATACATATGCAAGAGCGTGTGTTTATAGATGCCATCAAAGGCACTTGAAAAAAAAATTGAAGTGACAAAAAAAAGTGGTGTCAAATCATTTGTACGCCCCCTGTTGCCGCTTAGCACTAGTTTTTTCACAAATTTTTTAACAGCAAGTCATACCCTCACACACATGGAGAGAATATAAGACGACCCCAATGCTATTGCCATTTTGCCACATAAATCACAATCCACAATCTACCAAACGCGTTTCGCTTAAATTCCACGTGATGCGGTGCTAATACTTGGTACCATCATCAAATCAAGCAACAGAGAAATAGAAAATTAAATTGCAGAAAAAACTCAAAATTTCAAGATAAGGAAAAGAAAGCAGAATATCATATACAAAAAATAGCTATAATATAAATTAAATAATTTTATGTAAATAAAAATATAAAAACTAAGTATAATAAAATATGATAATATAAAATCTAATTAGAAAAACAAAATAATAAAATAAAAAAAATGAAATAAAATAAAATAAAATAAATTAATAAAATAAAAGAAAATACAACATTGTATAATAAAAATTAAATTTAACAAAATAGCATAATAAAAAATGATAACAAATAATAAAATTAGAATAAAAAATAAAGTAAAGCAAAACAAAATTAAATTAAATTAAATAATATAATATAAAAAAATAAATAAATACAACAGAATTAAAAAATAGAAAAAAACTAATTAAAATAAATTAAAAAAAACAAATGAAATATTATAAAGTAATATAAAATAAAATAAAACAAAATAAAATAAAAAAAAATAAAATAAAATAAAATAAAATAAAATAAAACAAAATAAAATAAAATAAATTAAAATAAAATAAAATAAAGCAAAATAAATTAAATAAAATAAAATAATATAAAATAAATAAAATAAAATAAAATAAAATAAAATAAAATTATATAAAACAAAATAAAATAAAATAAAATAAAATAAAATAAATTAAAGTAAAATAAAACAAAATAAAAAATAAATAAAATAAAATAAAATAAGTTAAATTAAAATAAAATATAATAAAATAAAATAAAATAAAATAAAATAAAATAAAATAAAATAAAATAAAATAAAATAAAATAAAATAAAATAAAATAAAATAAAATAAAATAAAATAAAATAAAATAAAATAAAATAAAATAATATAAAATAAAATAAAATAAAATAAAATAAAATAAAATAAAATAAAATAAAATAAAATAAAATAAAATAAAATAAAATAAAATAAAATAAAATAAAATAAAATAAAATAAAATAAAATAAAATAAAATAAAATAAAATAAAATAAAATAAAATAAAATAAAATAAAATAAAATAAAATAAAATAAAATAAAATAAAATAAAATAAAATAAAATAAAATAAAATAAAATAAAATAAAATAAAATAAAATAAAATAAAATAAAATAAAATAAAATAAAATAAAATTAAAAAAAATAAAATAAAATAAAATAAAATAAAATTAAATTAAATGAAATAAAATAAAATAAAATAAAATAAAATAAAATAAAATAAAATAAAATAAAATAAAATAAAATAAAATAAAATAAAATAAAATAAAATAAAATTAAATTAAATAAAATAAAATTAAATAAAATAAAATCAAATAAAATAAAATAAATTAAAATAAATTAAAGTAAAATAAAGCAAAATAAAACAAAATAAAATAAAATAAAATCAATTAAATTGAAAAAATAAAAATAAAGTGAAATAAAATGAAATAAAAATATTATATGAATTAAATAAATTACAAAAAAATTAAATTGAACAAAACACAATACACCGAAATATGAAGTAGAAATAAAATTAAACGACGAAAATGAAATAAAATTCTTTAAAATAAAAAAATTAAATAACATGAAATGAAATGAAATAAAAGAATGATACCAAAAAATAATTAGTAAAACCAAAGAAAATGAAGTAAAATAAAATTAAATTGAATAAAAAGGTATAAAATAAATTAATAAAATTTAAAAAATAAGCTAAAAGAAAATAAAATAAACCCAAATAAAGTAAGAAAAATTAAAAAAAGGAAATAAAATGAAACATAAATATAAAATTTTGAAATGAAATAAAGTTACAAATTTTGTTTAAAAAGTAAAGTTATTTAAATAAAAATGATTAAAATAAATGATGAGATAAAATCAAGAAAGAGAAAAACTATATTTCATACAAAAGTGAGTAAAATTTTCAATCTTAAAATCATTGTAAGGTACAAAGTTATGTAGAATAAAAAATCGAAAATATTCATGAAAAAAATATTGCGCTGGAAAAACATAATTTGACAACTTATAGCAATTGTGCTCAGTCACTTTATTCAAAAGAGTTCTACTGTTTGTTTTTATTTCTTTATTTTTTATTATTTTTATTTATTTTTCTTTCTGTGTCGCTTCGCATTGAGCTCGCATATTTTTTGCCTAATTTATTGGCTTTTACTGAGGTGGAAAGCACACTTTTGTACCCTTTTCTAAATTGCCTGACATTCAGCGACATGTGTTGCCAATGTTCTGTTTATAATATTTTATTTCAACGTCTTTTATTTATTTATTTATATATATGTATATGTACGTATGTATATGCATATACGTGTATATATATTTATTATCGTGATACATTTTGCTTATCATTATTTTAGCTGTCCATGTTTATTCGCAAATGACTGCTGTCGCCTTTTGGCATTTTCCAAAATTGTTATTTCTCGTACATCTGTTTGTCTGCATATATGTATGTATGTATGTACGAGTTTGTATGGTATTTTATTTGCATTTTGTATGATATCGTTTATTTATGCTCTCTGACATTTACTTTGCATTGCCGCATTAGCGCAAAAAAAATTATTATTGACATTTTATTGGAAATCATAAATTTACAAGCAAAACATTTTACTATACACTATATTTGTATGTATGTATGTATGTATATACTCATACTTTGGAGTATGCGAATAAGTGTGGTTAGACTTTGGCTTTTAGCTTGCGGCACTATTGTGTTTAATACCCTTGTTAATACATTTGTATGTACAAATAACGGTACACATGTACCTATGTATGTTGTTTCAGTTTGTTCATTGTACAAAATTAGTAAGTTAAGTACCGAAATCCACAAATGCAAAATCGCTGTTTTTGAAGCAGAATATCATGTTTAGTATATTTATTGCTACACTGTGAGAAAAAGTAAAGATTTTTTTTACAATTTATTATTGAAACTTACTAAAACTAAAACAGAGAATCGATGCAAAGATTTTTTATTTTAGATATTCGAGAACTTAATTTAAATTTTTGTAAAAGCTTCAAGCTAATTAATAAATTTTACAAATTTTTTAACTATTTTGAGTTTTCAACATTATGAGTATTAAATTTCAATGCGAGAATTCGCAAATTTTTTAGTATTTTTTTCGCTAAAAAATTTTTGTTAAAATATTGCCACTTTTTGCATTTTATTTACACACACACACACACACACACACACACACACAAAATTAAACCAATTTTTTTATTTTCAATTAAAATTCAAAATGAATTCATTTCAAGAATTTTCCAAAACTCTTGAAAAGTTTACAAATACAACAGTTATTATAGAATGAAAAGAAATTTCGTATTAAAAAGGGAAAAAATACACCAAAATCTGAAATATCAAAAATCTAACGAAGTCAAATTTCAAAATAATTTTCATTCGCATAACTCTTTTTTCCAAAACTCTATTGACTTATACAGGGTTATCTATTTGGTGATGTTTTAATATCTTAATGACTATCTTTATTTTCAATAGGACAATAAGTATGGCGTTTCGGTCCCAGAGAGGTTTTAGACTCATCTTTTCAGGAAATATTGTTAACAAAAAGATAATTCGATACGGTAATATTAAGATCCCTAACAATTTTTTTCGCTGGATGTTGGGAAGCGATTGATCTCAATTCTAGATCTATTGTATTTAATAATGAGTTTACTCGTAATTCGAGTTTTTAAGCATTTTATGATTCCGATATTATTTTGAAAACATTTTTGAATTCCTCATTCTTTTTCCATAGATTTATGAGTATTGTAGATTTAAAAAAGACGTACACAATTTCGAAAAAAAAATTAAAATCCAATTATTCTGATTTTTTTGTTTTGACTTTATTTTCTAACCTGACGTAAGCCACGCGAAGTGTGAGTGAGTGAGTGAGTAAATGAGTCTTGAGGAGGCGAACGCGTGTTTTGATCTACCTCCGTATGGTACTGTAGTTTTAATTTTAGTTTTTAACTTGGAGTAATATATTGACATACTTGTATTCCTCCTTGTGCCGTACATTTTAGGAAGAAACGACTTTTTTTTATATATTTTTTGGGCTACAGATAGTAGTACACACCACCAAATATTCCGCCCTAGCAGCCGACTGTTTTACATTGATTTTTTATTTTATTTTTCTTAATTGGCGCAAATGTCTAAAATTAATACCCCAGCCTCTGCGCCAATCGGCCTTTCTTCACTTCATGTGTTATCGGCCAAACCCTTGCACATTAAAGCCAGTTAAGGAAGGGGACCGACTTGATATGCTTCGTTCTTGTTAGTCAAGAGTGTACCTAAATTTTCGCTTGTCTACTCTTTCCAAAGCACCTGTAAGCAAAAGTTATTCTGCGTTGGATTTCAAGGCAGACATTATTGTCAGTATTGATGCTAGTTCTTAGATCGCCGAAGTTATCTACGATTATAAAGTGATAGTCAAGAACGACGTGGTATCCCATATGCGAGTGCACTAACTGTTTGTGTGATGGTATTAAATTCTTCAACTTATCTTTGTCAACTACCAGGTCCATTCTACTACGATGAGTAATACATTCTTGTAAAAGATTGTATCTTATATATTTAGCTCTGCGGTTATTATTATTTTCTCCAACATTAAGTTGAAGAAATTACACGATAAAAGGTTGCCCTGTCTGAAACCTCCTTCAGCATCAAACGGTTGCTTAGTGTCAGATCACACAGATTTGTAACCTTATTTGGGATATTAATTAGGCATATTTCACCCTAATTGGCGCAGACGCCAGCGTCTGCCTTATGGATTGGGTAGAGCACACTCAAGCTGACATCCATTCTTCGACGTTATATTAGGTCAAGTAATTGGTTCGTCCGGTTTTTTTTATTGATTTTACAAAATATGATAACTTTATATACATTTTTCCGATTTAAGTCAAATATGCGCCGTTTTGTTTGTTCGTAAACTTGTTGCCAATGAGATGCCAACCTCATTATACCTCTCTCGTAGAAGGCTGCGTCCCTATTGGCAAAAAACTCGGAGAGCCAATTTTCACAGGCCTCTCTTGAGACCAACTTCTCACCATTAAGCGCGTTCGCCACGGACAGGAAAAAATGGTAATCACTTGCTGCCAGGTCCGGTCTATAAGGTGGGTGCATCAGGACCTCCCATCCGAGCTCTTCGGCGCTTCTGGAGCGTCACCAAAGACGTGTGTGACCTGGCGTTTTCCTGATTGCCTCTGTTGATCAAAGACGGCCTTTTCTGGATGAGAGCTGCCTTCAAGCGGTCCAGTTGTTGGCAGTAGAGGGCCGAAGTTTGGCCATAGGAGAGCAGCTCGTAGTAGATGATTCCTTGCCAATCCCACCAAACACACAGCAAAACCTTCCTGGCCGTCAATCCTGGCCGCGTTTCGACCACGACCGATTTCGCTTAACGTAGTCGTAAGTCATCCACTTTCATCGCGAAATGGGTCGATTTTGTTGCGATTTAGCAGCGATTCGCAGATGGAAATTCGGTCCTTCATGTTTTTTTGCGTTGGTTCGTGTGGCATCCAAACATGGATCTTCTTTTTGAATCCAAGGTTATGCAAATGGTTCTAAACGGTCTTCTGGCTTATCTTTAGTTCCTCAGCAATCAAATAAGTGCTCACGTACGGTCTGTTTCTACTATTTCCATGATTTTATCGTAATTTTCGACGACAGGCCTCCCGGCGCGTGGTGCATCTTTGACATCGAAATTACCGGAACGGAACCTACCAAACCACTTTTGTGCTACACGTTCGTTTACAGTATCGGGCCCATAAACTTAATTAATTTTTTCAGCCGCTTTGGCTGCTTTTTCGCCTTGATCGAAGAAAAATTGTAAAATTTAGCGAATTTTCTCATTGCTGGTGTCCATCTTTGACGAGCGCTCACAACGTACTGAGTCAATCAATGGAAAAACTGTCCAAGGCAAACTTTTAGCACGAATAAACACGTTTTCAGCGCCGCAGAGTATGACATGATGCGACACATGACACTAGTACTATGGACAATCATGCCAACTCTTACATAAAAACCGAACGAATTTTTTATTTTACCGAATATTTCATTAACTCTGTAGGTATGCTGTCGTTTCCTGTTGCTTTTTTTCTTGAAAAATTTAATACCATCAGTGATCAATCGATTTTCCAACGTCGTCATTCTGATGGAATCTCCATCCTCATGGATTTGAAATCAAGTTCTCCATCTCTAGGATTTGCACTTTTACTGCCACTTGGCAAGCTGGATAGGGATTTCCTTCATGAACTCAGCATACTTGACTACTACGGAAGTATGCTTCGGTCGTGTATACTTCTGTAAGTCGCCACATGCATCGGGGATTCCTCTGCAATTCACGTTGTATGTAATATATTCAAAATGAGTGTCGAACTTTATAATTTGAGATAAGTGTAACGAAAAACACGTACTGTATTTGGCCGGTTACAGACACTGTGAAACAATGAAAGTGTGTGCCAAAGACCCGAAGTGTCTATTTCGCGACGTTCTCAAGAGGTGGGACTTCCTTACGGCCCATTAAAACGTATCTTTCTCTTTGACTTATAACTTCATCCTCATAAAGCCCAGCTTACACCACGACTGAAGCAAGCTGACCATTCACAACGCCGTACATACGTCGATGGCGTGCTTTAAAAACAGGCAGTGAACGGTTATTTTTCGAACAAACTTTTCTTCAGCAGAGGAAACAAGGCACATTTCTCGCTGTGGAGATAAGTAGTAACAAATTTGTCGCATTTAAAGCTACAAGATTCCTCAAATAATTGTAGAGATACTATTACACCCAAAACAAAAACTTACAGTCTCGTGCGCTCCATGGTCTGGAGGTGTCACTGAATCTTACTTCTTTGAAAACAACAACGGCGAGAGCATTAAAGTCACAGGATAACCGATTTTTTTTCTTGCAATTGAAGAAAGGATTTATTGCGGGAGAGATTTCCAAGTCGCGTAATCTCTCGCCTTGGCGATGTCAATAGACCTTTTATTTGTCGGGATATGCGAAAGAAAAGTTTGCGAGGTGCTTTAAAAAACCTAAGGTTCAAACTATTTAATGAAAAAGCATTTTTATGAAAAAGATTATATTAAAAACAAATTTGTTCCTTTTTTTCGAAACCTAAAAATGGATGTATAATAATCGGTGATTTGTAACCGCTGAAGCGATGTTCGGCCGAGCTCTCCTCCAATTTGTGATTTTGCGTCTTGACGTTTTTCCAACAAATGGAGGGACCTACGGCTTATTCTAAGTCGCCTCCGAACGGCTTAAGATTCTTCTATGAGGAGCCTTTGTTTCATGTCAGAAATTCACTCGGTTGGCTTGACATTCCCTGTCGGAGGGCGACCGCAAATAGAAAAATTCTATAATTGTGGTTGTTTGCAAACCAAGACTCGAACTCTGGCCTTCTGAAAGGCGGTATGCAATGCTTTCGCCAACTCAACTTGAGTTAACCTCTAAGAATTTGTATGGTTAGGGAGTTTAGGTCAATACGGAGGCCTTGTAGATATTCCCGTCTGTCAATTCTGAGTCCGAAAAGAAAGAGTTCTCGTCCAGCACCGAGATTCGAGATTCTAAAGGTGTCATAGAACACATTAATAGAATGGCTGATGCAAAAAGCCTTGAAAATGCCGCATTAAACCATAATTTTTTTCCATTAACCAATTCAAAGTAGTAAATATACTTTTCCATTTTTTTTTTTTAATACCACTTCAGCAAAATTTAATCAAAAACAATTTTTAGTCTTTCGATTTTCCGTTAAATAAAGTCTTCAAAAGACGGTCACTACTCCGTGTTGTCTTCTTGTTTAACGGCAGACTTCGGACAATTCCTGACATTGTCAGGCTGAAAATAAAAGATACAGAATTAAAAAGAAAAACATTCTAAAATCTCTAGCATACCAATTCATTGTAAATTCCCCAGACCAGTGTGATTTCCAATATCGTTTCGAATAGAAAAAATGCCAACATTTCAATTTGGAATGTCAGTTGAAGAGACATAATAAGAAATTCTATTTCATATTTTTTTTTGGAATTTATAATTTTAGTGTTGAAAAATACTCAAAGAATAGAGAAGTTTTATTAAAGGCTGCTAGTACTTAGAGAAAAGAAATTAAGTTGGTATTTTGGATGTAATACTTCGAAAGACAATCGAAGAGAGGGTTCTATAAATTTCAAAACCACTAAGTTGGTGAAAAAGTTCGCTTAATATACGCCAGCAGATCTGCTACAATTTCAGCGAGTAAATATAATAGAATCTACTACCTTACACTAAATAGCACAAAACTACTTCACTTTTTACGTAACATTTTTTCCATTCTCCCTTTCTAAGAGTTCGTGGAATTTTTCGGGAATATGTTTTGCTTTTCATCATTTTCTGTTCAACCTAATACCTATTAAATTAAAAAAAAATTTTTTTTTGATATATAAAGTAAAATTTTTTCCTATTAAATTGTTAATAATTAAAAGCAACGGAAAGGTAAGGCAATTTCTAAGCTTCTTAAATATAAGATAAAAATTCTAAATATTGCAAATA
The DNA here is from genome assembly GCA_037013455.1 of Ceratitis rosa. Taxonomy (NCBI): domain Eukaryota; kingdom Metazoa; phylum Arthropoda; class Insecta; order Diptera; family Tephritidae; genus Ceratitis; species Ceratitis rosa. The sequence goes on from JAWMAG010000046.1 coordinate 10,811,564, forward strand.
TTGCCAAAAATACGAATATATTAGATTTAGTAAAAAGAAATCCATATTTGCCCACAGTTGGCTTTAGCGATAAATAAAATAAATTAAATTTTTTTTTTTCATAAAACTCCTTTTTTGTAACAAAGCTTATACATCTTCTTTATATGTGAAACACATCATTTAAATGATCGCCTCGAGAATTCTTGCAAACTTCGATCCATTTGAGGTAATTTTCAAAAAAATTTTACTACTATTGGGCTGGTCTGAGTCATAACTCGACGAGCTTCAAGTACTCAAGAGTTAAAGATTTGCCTACATAAATACGGTTTTTTGCGTAGCCCTATAAAAAAAGTCCAAAAGGTGTCAAATCCCGTGATCTCAGTGGCCAATTGACATCGCCAAGACGAGAGAAAAAATTTTTTTTTTCGAAAAATCGCCGTCCATTGCTTGCTGTTCAAGCACTCAATCAACGTATGTATGGCGTTTCGAATGGTCAGCTGGCTTCAGTTGCACTGTGCAATCCATCATAAGAAAGTTCCAGCTCTTGAAAACGTTGAGAAATAGACATATTTGGGTCTTTGGCTTTCATTTACAGTAGCAAAATTTCTGGTGGAACGAGCAAAACGATGATCTACATGAAGGCGAACTGCTATACTGGACAATGAGAGAATGGGGTTCCTTAGTGAAAGGAGGATGGACGTAGTGGTAAACAAATACATCAGAGGAAACGTATATGTGGCGGTATAGTGATTCTGAACCTCGCCTAGTTTCCATTTACTAATATCTCGTGGTGTATCACAATGCTTTTATCAGTTTATACTTAACTCTGCAAAATCGGCTTTTATATTGGATCTTAACCTAACTTAACTTAAGTAAGAAAAAAACTTAAATTATGTGCAGTGTCAAAAAGTACAAAAGTACAGCTATACATAGCTCCTAACAGATCCACTATGCTTTTTAGATCAGATTTCTAAAGCTTTTCACTTTGTGTAAATTATAAAGTGTACTTGTGTCATCTGCTTAAGTCAGCTCCTAATATTTTTTTTTAGTTGATCTTCACTGCTTTCCTTCTAATAAGAACAGTTTATAGTTTATTAAGTTGACAAATATTATAGAAATATTATATTAAAAATTTCTTTATTTAAGTATTTTTTTCCAACTCTAAAAAAATGGCAACCCCACCATGTGTTTCTTTCCGATGAAATAAAATCTCCTCATACAATAGAAATCCATCGGCCGTGTGTAGGCGGCATAGAATAAACGGCAGATTGTCCCATTTGTTGAAAATAAATATCAAGAGGCACATTACAAATTCTTTTCGATGACCACTCAAGTCCATGGGGAGTATGTATGTTCTTAATAGCCTCAATAAGTGGGCAACTCTGTCTGTGTTTTTTTTTTTCTTTTATTCTTTCAAAATATTTTCTCAAGTTCAAAATATCGACGGAAGCTAGGTTTATCTATTTATGTGATCGCCGTAGACCATACGAAGGCAACTATAAATCGTTCTCAAAATGTTTGACTCGAAAACTTCCATATCGTTGTTGTTGTTGTTGCAGCGGTTCACTAGCCCCGCTTCGGGACAGGTTTAATTAATCCAATTCGCCGAGGTCATCTAATGAGAGGTCAAGGAAACGTGCTCTTTCGAAGGGATTGTACCAGAGGGAGAGGGGGGCTAGATCGTGCAGAGACTCTCCACACGCAGGTCATACGTTTGGTATGCTGGGGTCGAGTCTGAATAGGTAGGAGTTTAACCTGCTACAGTAACCAAACCTAAGTTGTGCCAGAATCACGCGAATCTCTCGAGGGAGCTCGAGCTAGTTGTCTGCAATAGGTGGTGGTTTTGCTCCGAGTACGCCATTCACGGGAAGGTAGTCTTTGAAGGACTGACTGCTCATGAATGGCCTTCCCAATATTATATTGATCCCAGATATTTTATTTTTCGACATTTAGTATGCAGAAGAAGTTTCCGCTTCCGAAGGTTTCCGCTGCCATATAAGGGCCCTCATCGTACAAGCTCTTTTTTTAACCTTTTCAAAAGCGAATAGTTCTAATTGAAGCTTCACACAGGGCGCAAGAAATTTCGATTATAATGAATTTAATTCGAGTTGCTGATGACGGCTCTCAGAGAGCATGGATTACCAGTCGAGTAGAGAATCTCCCTTGTAATTGTTGAACATAGTTTGTTTCTGCTCAGAAGCAGCTGCGTATTTCGGCTTCAACGAGATAGAACACTGGAGTCGTTCGTTCGTTTAATGTTACATACATTTTTAACCGAGTTTTTTCTTTCCGGAGGCAGTCATCTACCGGATTATAGGACAAGAGATAGCCATGTATAGGATTATTAATTTTTTTCTATATCTTTTTTTTCAGTTTTTTACCCTTTTTTAATTTAGTTACTTTTACTTTTTTTGAAAGTTGCCTGTAATTTTTTTTATATTCCCAACTAAAACAAAATAAAAAAATTAAAAAACCAAAGTCAACATTGAATGTGATGACTATGATAAGTGCAGGAGGCATTTTAATTCAATTGAACGCGCGCAAAAGAGCCACTCCGTTGCGATTGGAATACGCGAAAATGGCCATCGCCGAGGCAGCCATGCATTCTAAATACCGCCGCCATACGTAAAGTGATATAAAAAAGAGAGAGAGAGATAAGCGGAGTGGAGGAGATAGTGTGAGTGTGAAAAGTGGAATGTATTTTTAGTGAGGTGTATATTGTTCGATTTGTGTTTTAAAATATTTTTAGCCATAACTTTTGCTTTTTATACACATTTAGAGTCAGTGATGTGTGTAGTTGTGGTTTCATAACTTTCACACCCTACCTATTTTTACTATCACGAATTTTATTTGGTTTCCTTTTTTATCCAGCACAATTCTCGCATGCAATTTGCTATGCTGTTTTTGGTTTCTTTTTTTTTTTTTTTTTGTTAATTCATGTATTTTCACTAGCAAAGCTTTCTATAAAAACATTTATTTTTATTGTTGTTGTTGTTGTTGTTTTTTTTGCACTTTTTTCCACCACAATTTTTCCGTGCGCAGATTTGACACTAATGTTGCCCTTTGAAATTCAGTTAAGTAGCCAATGTTGAAAGTGCACTAACGCCGCCGCATACAGGAACAAATAATCTTAATACCACTAAAGCGCAAATAGCACGCTTTCACACATCCACCTACATACATACATACAAATAAACTTGCAGCTTAAAAGAGATATGAAAAAGTATATTTGCAGTTGTGTGACTTTTTTCCTAGATGTGGTTGCTTGATATACATATACATACATAAATATATATGTATTTATATACATACTATATGTATATGTGCATATGTGCATATGTGAATGTGCATGAAAGGAAGTGGTGCGTGCTCGGCATAAAAGTTCATATTTACGCATCACTGCGCTGAATGAACGAACTAAAGAACTACGCATAAAACAACAACTAGAACAGCAACAGGAATAACAAGAAAGCCAAATGAACATAGCTATTTACTTACAAGCTGCGCGGCAAACCAACAAACTCAACAGGAATTGCCTTCGAGGCGAACGGTCGAAAAAATCATACAAAAATCACAAGCATTGACGGCAAACACTGGCAGTCAGACCTTAAAGAAAGATGTTAAGCTTACTGGAGTTATTCGTTTATTTATTTTTATTGCTACCTTTATTTAATTTTTATATTTCTTTTATTTTTACTTTTGGTTATATTTTTAATTTCATTATAATTTTAATATTTATTTCTACTTTTATTTAATTTTTATATTTATTTCATTCTCTATTTTTACTTTTATTTGATTTGTATTTTTTTATTTTCATTTTTATTTTGAATTTTACTTTCTCTTTTATTTTTATTTCTATCTTGTTTAACTATTATTTTTATTTTTGGTCATTCTTATATTTTTATTTTTATTGTGTTTTTATTTTTACTTCTATTATTAATTTTATTTTAATTTTTAATACTTTTCTGTTTTCTTTTTTTTTTGCTATTTTTATATTTATATTTGCTTCTATTTAATTTTTATACAAATTAATTATACTTTTCTCTATTTTTAATTTAACCTTTTACTTTCATTTTTATTTCTACTTTAAAATAATTTTTATTTATATTTTTACTTTTATTTTTAATTTTGTTTCTCTTTTTAGTTTTGTTCTAATTTTTATAATTGGTTTTATTTTTGTTTTTAATTGTTTTCTATTTTTACTTCTATTTCATTTTTAGTTTAGTTTTTTCCTTCATTTTAATTATTATTTTATATATTTATTTTCTTTTTTATATTTATTTATTTTTTTATATTTAAATATATTTTTATTTTCATTTTGTTTTTTGTTTTTTATCATTTCTACCGCTGTTTTCATTTTCATCTTTATTTTTATTTGTATTTTATTTTACTTTTTTGCTTTTATTTAATTTTTATACATATTCATTTTTATTTTTTTTTTAACTTTTGTTTAATTTTAATACATATTTATTTCTATTTCTTTCGATATATTTTATCATAACTTTTATTTCTACTTTAAAATATTTTTTTTTATTTTTACTTTTATTTATTATGTATTTATTTTTAAAATTATTTTTATTTTTATTTTTAACAGTGAGATGTTGACCTTGTTGGAGTTTTCTGTTTTTTTACTTTTAGTTTTATTTATTTTTACTTATATTTTTATTTTTGTTTTTATTTTTTCTTTTATTTTTATTTTTATCTTGTTTTTATTTTGACTTTAATTTAATTTTAGTTTTTCATTTCCTTTTTTTACTTTTATTGTGTTTTTCATTTTTACTATTTGTTTTTTTTTTTGTTTTAATTTTTTTTTTAATTTTGTCTTTTATTTTTATTATTATTTTGTTTTTATTATCATTTTATTTAGATGAATATTTATTTATTTATTTAAATATTATTAATTTTTATACACATTAGTTTTTATTTTTGTTTTACTTTTGTTCAATTTAAGTACATACTTATTTCTATTTTTTCTATTTTTACTTAAACTTTTCATTTTTATTTCTACTTTAAAATTGTTTTTATATATTTTTTCTAATTAAATTTTTACTACAATTTTTTATAATTTTATTTTTAGTTTTATTGTTATTTAGATTTTTGGTTTTAGTTTTATTTTTATTCATACTTTTATTTTTACTTTCATTTTTGTTTTGTTTTTATTTTTAGTTCTATTTTGTTTTTTTCCTTTATTTTTATTTTCATTTTGCTTATATTATTTTCTTTTATTTATACGTTTATTTATTTTTTTATTTTTTATTTGTTTTTATTTTTACATATATTTTTATTTTTATTTAATTGTTTTATTCTTTTTATTACTTTTACTTATATTTTTATTTATATCGTTATTTTTATTTTAGATTTTTTTTTATTTTTTTACTTTTATTTATATTTCCATTTTTATTTATATTTCGTTTTTATTGTCATGAACTTTTAGGCCTTTCATGTTCATAAAATTGTTAAATAAATTAAAATACTAGTTGTGTAACCAGGTCTGAACCAATTGGAAAGCAGCCTAATTGTAGGCAACAATTTAGACTTTATTATTTTAACTTTCACCAAAAAATTGGAAGGAACGATACGGTTATGATCGCATGGAGAAGAAGAAAAAAAATAACGTTTCCTACTTTTCGGATGAACTGGAAACACGTATTAAGTAAAGAAGAGATTTACCATAACTGATCTACGAGATTCCCTTTGAGAGCTAGTGTTATTCTATTATAACTCGCTCCACATTAATACTACAGCAGTACCAATGTTCAAAAAACTTTTTAAGCATCTTATGGTGCTTATTTGGAATGATATTTCCCATTTTATGACCACGGATATAACGCAGAACAAATTTCCTTACAAATAATAATTAGTTAATTTCAAAAAGTGTAAAAGGATAAATAAAAGTGTAAAGTGTAATCAAAGTTTTAATGATAAAAAATGTGTACATAATTTTAGGCACAGTAGCGCTCGAAGTGCCGCAAAAAACTTTATGGATTCCTTTTTGCATATTTATCTCTTTCTCCATCGACTACTGTTATGTATTTAGCACACATTTATAATCAATTAAAAATGATTATTTATATTTTAATTAATAAAATATTGCCTACATTTGGGCGAAATATCTCAGTAAATTAAATATCACTTTCTTTCGAACGAAAAAGAAAACATGAAATTTTTTTTTCATTCAAATCTCTTTTAAAATTCAACACAAATTTTTCCAGCAGGATTTCAGCGTTTGCACTACATCTACAAAATCGTTTGTAAGTACATACGAGTATGTGTGTCTGTGTGGCTATGCAATGCATTGAAAATATGTTGCCGCGTTTGCCACAAATGTATTTTCAAACTTTGTTGAAGTGTATGAGCTTTAAGATAAAAATGTTTATAACTTTTTCTACTATCACAAATTATTTCATGCCATACACACTGTATGCATGTACTCGTATATAGGTATGTATGTGCGTACTTGCACGTACGTGACGGTATGAACGAACGAGCGCTGACATTTTGTAGAAATTTATAAGAATAAAGTTTTGTATTGTTAAAATAAATTAAGATGTATGAATAGTTTGAGGAAAAACAAAGTATTAGTTCAATATAAAATAGCAGAGCTTAAAAAAATAAATAAATATTTATGCCAAACCTTGGCAGAAAAACAAATTTTAAGCAAAAAAAAATTATACAGATTTTTAAAGAATATTAAAAGTACTTTTAATTTTTTTTATATATAAAAATAATTAAAAAAAAAGTTTAATAGTCTGCAAAGGAGATTTTGTTTAATTCACTCACCCCAAACTGCTGAGCAGTCCCATAATTTTAGACTCATTCTCTTTGTGCTAAAGCAGTAACTAGTTCTTTAGCTGACATTAGTAGAACTTCGCTCTAACTGGTATTGCTGTAAACTATATTTTATTGTGTAAGTGTTGGTGCGTGCATTTGCGTTTTAGTGTTGAATGCACTTTAAAGTTTATAGAAAAAAGTTTGGTGCTCATTTGTTTTGAAAAAATTGTAAAAAAAAATAAAAAAATTGTAATTTAACAAACATTTGTTCCAGACATTTGGCGCTCAGTGAGCCTTAATAAGTGAAGATTTCATAAAAAAAAAATAAAAGAATAAAAAATTTAGAAATATTTTAATCTTAATGTACATATGTAAATGTAATGACATACATAGATTTCTACTAACCGATATAAAATATCATATACATACCATACATATGTATGTACATACATACATTTAGAGGTCAAAATTTTGTTCGAATTTATTAGAGCAGCTCGCCCTTTTGAGCTTATTGCTCAAATTAGACTTTCTTCTCAGAACTTTTTTCTAAATTTTTTAGTTTATTTATGCAAAGCGAAAAACTCATTGAAATGCTAAAGCAATTTTGACAATCAAAATTGAAATTTTAATAATTTCAAACTATAATTTGATAATTGGGTATCTAGAGCTCTAATACATATAACGAGTCAAGGAATAAAAGTACGCTCATAAAAGGTAAAAACTTAAAAAAGAAAGTAAAAATGTTTAGAATTTCTTTAAAAAAAAATATTGGAAAAAAATTTGGAATTTCAGAAATAAATAAATGATTTTAGCGATTTCAAAGGATTCTATCCCAAAATCAGTTTTTCAACATTGGCTAACTTTTCAAGATATGTACTAAAAATCAAAAGTGGAAAAATTGCATTTTACATTATATCTGTATAAGTAGTCTCCCTTGAATGAAATAGTTTATATTACAACCGAGATATTCTCCTGGGATCAGTTCAAGGAAATGAAAAATAATTTTATTATAGGTTCTCACTTTTCGCCGGAATGATTGTTAAGCTCTACTGAACGTTTGGACGTTAACTGCCAAAGAAACCCTGCACAGTCTCTAAACAACCCACCTTCCCAATACATTATGTTCCATACGTGAGCATTTCGATGATGTAGTGATCGTTTTCACTATGCCAGCGCTTGACCTAAGCAAATGCATAGACTAGTGAGCAACGCTTGGTTGGAAATGAGCAATGAACGGAGGTGTCTTTGAAACAACCCAAAGATCTAATAATCTCGTTGCTGATCTCCTACATCGATAACAAAAGCAAGGAGGATGCATACATAATGTCGATGTATGTATGCCAGAGCGTGAGATGATCTCTTTAAACGCAGCTGAAAATTCGATAAGAAATCTCAATAAATTACTATTATATTTTTAGATCTATGCAAAAATATCGGAACCTCGAAGAGACCCTCACAGAGGAGTTAGAAGAGTTTACAAGCGATTATAAAAATATCATTTACGAAAAGAGAACCTTCGACCAAACCCTTGAGGATTAACTGAGAATAAAACAAAATTATTCTGGAAAAAACTTGAAAAAATTCGTAAGTTTAGAATGGAAATAAATTTACTATTTAAAAATTAAAACTACATTTTATTTATTGATATCTTTTAGTAATTCTAAAAATGAAAGAATGCTGCAACAAAGTCTACAATAAGGCCCCGTTGAAATAAGCCAGCCTTGAATGTCTTTTTGCAGGGAACAAGCTTAGCAAACAAATCGAGAACACCAATAAAGGCATAGAAAGCGGATACCAGAAAGTTTCCAGAAATTGTAAACAAAATTAAAAATTTTTAATCTTCACCAATATTTATTTTGACGCCTTTAAAATATGTTCCTTCTGAATCGATACACATACGCCAACTTTTTTTTCCAATCATCGAAACATGCCTTGTAGACGCTGTCTGGGATCGCTTTCAGTTCCCTCTGCGAATTTTCTTTTACGGGCTCAATCGAGTGGAAATGGGTTCCACGTAGCACTCCGTGCTATCTTGAGTTTTGGAAACAAAAAAGGCGCATGGGGCCAAATCCGGTGAATACGGAATTGAACGAGTTTGTGTTCTTAAAAACGTTCACAACTGCAGCTCGGTGGGATGGCGCCTTATCGTCATGAAAAATCCATGAATTGTTGGCCCACAATTCCGTCAGTTTTCGACGGATGTTTTCGCGCAAACGTCACAAAACGCTCATATCGAGGTGAGATAGTTAGAAAATTGCATAAAATGAAAAGGAACACAGCATATAAAGAGAGATCGCAACTCTATAGAACAGCTGTTGATGAATTTCAAGCAGGACAAATCAGCGATTTCCGTGAGCTGAGGAATAAGCTGGAAGCGCTTACAAATAAGAAGGCATTTTTAATCGCAGATAAATCGATTGATCCAAACTTTGTGGTGAAACTAGAAAAATTCCTCTTTCCGTTTGGAAGAGCAGCAAATTTACAGACAATCTATGTTTTAAAATGTGAACGAATTGAATGCAAAAATGTGCGGAAAAAAATTAAAACACATTAAATTAATAGAAAGCAGGAAAAAATTATATAAAATATACTAACAACAAAAAATATACCAAAAATAAAAACAAAAAATATTTAAATCAAGAGGAAATTGAAAAAAATCTGAAAAAATATATAATAAACCAAAAGAGTAAATAAAATAAAATTTGATTTTAAAATTGAAAAAGTAGTTATATACGTATGTACAATTTATATTTTTGAATGATTTCGAAAATTTGCTAAGGACACGAACCACCAGCAAGGAAGAATGGAAGATTAAATACCAGCCTGAAATATACGCAGATAAATCAAAGCTTGAAGCAAGAGTTGACGGTGATGTATTCTCAAGAAACCCTCCTTTGGAACCCTCTTTCAGGCAATCTGACTATTGCATGCGGAGATATCTGCTGTTATGGAGGCAGCAAATCAAATCAAACTAGTTTCCTACTAGAATTTCTAAATGCTTAGCATTGTTTTTAGACATATTTTTAGTAACAGTTCCTAAGTGCTGATTTACAAAACCGCTTGAAGCACCTCCTGGCTGCACAAATTTTGAAGAGTTAAAGCGCTCAATAAAAAAAAAACAAGCTGAATGAAAATGATTTACCTATTAACCACAATGTCACAGGGAATATATTAGGTTAAGTAAAAAGTTCTTTCGGTTTTCATCTAAGATATGGCGTTATTGTCTATAGTAATAGAGTTACGTGTCCCATCATGTCATACTATACGGCGCTGAAAACGTATTTATTCGCGCTAAAAGTTTGTCATTGACAATTTTTCGATTAATTGACTCAGTACGTTGTGAGCGCTCGTCAAAGATGGACATCAGCAAAGAGAAAATTCGCTATATTTTACAATTTTTCTTCGATCAAGGCGAAACAGCAGCCAAAGCGGCTGAAAAACTTAATTTAATTTATGGACCCGATACTGTAAACGAACGTGTAGCACAAAAGTGGTTTCCTAAGTTCCGTTCCGGTAATTTCGATGTCAAAGATGAACCACGCGTCGGGAGGCCTGTCGTCGAAAATTGCGATAAAATCATGGAAATGGTGGAAACAGACCGTCACGTGAGCACTTATTTAATTGCTAAGGAACTAAAGATAAGCCGGAAACCCGTTTGGAACCATTTGCATTAAAAAAACCGAACGAACTTTTTACCTTACCTAATATATAAATGTATCTAAATTCTGCCATGAACGAAGCTATCAACTCTGGAGCCATGGGAAAGTAGTAGTAGCGGGCTTGTAAATTTGGCTCAACATATCATTGATCTTTCTCAAGGCCCTGGCAGTCAGTGCTTTAGTTTGCTTCTCTTTTAAATAAATAAAAATAAAACAAAAATCATTGCGCTTATTACTACAAAGAAACGTTTGCGTAGGACGATTTGTCGATGCGTAATATAAAATTAAATAAGTACGCAAAATTTTTAGATATTAAGTGGTGTTAAATAGTGTGTGGATCCTCCTTGACTTTTTAAAACTTTAGTAAGACGATTGGGAATTGGCTAAAATAATTTTTTTATGTATTTTTTCGGAATCATGGGACATTCTGTAAATTGTTGTCCCCGATTCACTACTTCTTTACCAATCAATCTGAGATAATTTTGACTGTTCATTTTTGGCGGAACAAATTTTATTTCAGTTTTCCCACGATAATCTATTCAAGCCCAAATTACAACAGATCCTCCACCATGCTGGCGGCGACTAAGGAAAATGTTCTCCTTCCTCAAATCGTGGTAATAATAAGACCCAAATTGAACAAATTCGTTAAACTTCCTTTTTTGGAAGAAAGCTATCAAATAAAGACCATTTTTGCTGAAAATAAACGGTGACAAATTCAAAAAAGTAACAACTAACCGCAGCTGGCAAAGTCAAGTTTTACAATGTTTAAAATTGATTTGTCTTGAGATTGTAAATCAGTAGTTTTAATAAATGATAAGCGTAAAAGTTGTAGCTAAACATTTAACTGAAGCGATAACTAAGCTATCTCCATTAATGAGAGGCCCTTTACACAACTTTCTGGTACATTTACTTAACATATCAATTGTATTGGCCATAAACTACTGGCGTGTGATTTATTTCCATTGCTTCGAAAAGCAAAATACACACCTCTGATCCCACTTCGGATGTATAGGTATATCTCTCACATATACATACATAGGTATACGAGTATATTCACTGGACAACCATAAATACACTTATACACCTGAGCATACACTCAGTTATAACTTAATGCAACACAGCTCCACACATGCATAGACACACCGAAACACATAAAGGTATAGATGATATAGATAAAAAGCTGGTCAGACGCGCTAAATCAATGTCAGCAAGGTGCAATGGGTAATAATTTTTACGCGCTTATAAATCAAAAACTGCTCTATTAACAATAAACGTGTTCTAGTGGACTCAACTCCAGTGGGATATACTCGTATGTATACTACATTCCCACATATCATATGTACATATGTACAATATACCTATGTGTAAATATATGTGCATATATGGTGCTTTAAGTACATGAGAAGAAGAGCAATCAAAGAACAAGTAGTTTTATAAAGTTATTCGTATACATACATATGTATATTTGTGTTATGTGTTAAAGCAAAGAGTAGTAGATTGCATTGCTTGTAACATTCATAAATAGTAGGAAGAAAGATGGAAAGGTATGCGCAAAAATTCTATAGTTCATGAACTGCAACCAACATCCAACAATGAATAACATGCACATATATTGGCATACATACGTGTATATACATACTCGTACACAAAAAGTCTTAAACGATGTGAATGGCAGGTGCACATATAAAAGAATTTGTAGAGCTATGCACATTTAAAGCAAAAAGAAAGAAGAATGGAAGAAAATGGAAAAGTATTTAAAAGTTCTTTTTACAACAGCATTCAACGATGTTTAATTTTTATTTTATTTTAATTTATTTTTTTTTTAACATATTTTTTTAATTCACTTCATTTGATCTTATTTTATTTTGTTTTATATAATTTTATTTTATTTCTTTTATTTAATTTTATTTTTTTTTTAGTCTACATTATTTTATTTTTTTATTCTATTTTTTTAATTTATTTTTTATTTTTTTATTCTATTTTTTTAATTTATTTTTTATTTTTTTTATTTGATTTTATTTTATTTTAGTTTATGTTATTTTATATAATTTTATTTTTATTTTTTTTTATATTTTACTTTATTTTATTTAATTTTATTTAATTTTATTTTTTTTTACTTTATTTCATCTTAATTTTTCTTTATTTATTTTACTAAATGTTATTCTATTTTTTTATTTATTTTTTTTTATTTTATTTAATTTTATTTTTTTATTTTAATTTTTTTATTTTATTAATTTCATTTATTTACTTTAGATTATTTTATTTTAATTTTTTTTTATATTACTATTATTTTTAAAATTTTTTTTTTTATTTTATTCCATTTATTTAACTATATTATTTTATTTTATTTTATATGATATTATTTTATTTTACTTCATTTTATTTTTTTTTTACTTTAGTTTATATTATTATTATTATTATTATTATCTTTTTTTATTTCATTTATTTACTTTATATTATTTTATTTAATTTTTTTTTAATTCATTTATTTTATTTAATATTATTTTATTCTACTTTATTTTATTTTTTTTTATTTTATTTTATTTTACATTATATTATTATTTTTGTTTTTTAAGTTTTTTTTATTACTTTTATTTTTTCATCTAATTTTTTTATTTAATCTATTTTACTTTTTATTATTTTATTTTATTTTGTTTAACTTTATTTTTTATTTTATTTTATTTTAATTTATTTTATATTATTATAGTTTTTTCATTTTTTTGTTTTATTTCATTTATTTTACTATATATTATTTTATTTTTAATTTTATTTTATATTATTATTATTTTTAATTTGGTTTTTTAAGTTTTTTTATTATATATTATTATTTTTTTATCTTATTTTTTTATTTCATTTATTTTACTTTTCATTATTTTATTTTTTTATTTTATTTAATTTTATTTTTTCATTTTTTATTTTATTTCATTTATTTTACTATATAATATTTTATTTTGATTTATTTTATTCTGATTTATTTTATTTTATTTTATTATATTTTATTTAATTTTTATTTAATTTATTTCATTTTATTTTATTTTATTTTATTTTATTTTATTTTATTTTATTTTATATTATTATAATTTTTTTAATATTTATTATTATTTTTTCATCTTATTTTTTTTAAATTTATTTTACTATATATTATTTTATTTTTTTTTATTTCATTTTATTTTATTTTATGTGTTATTTTATATTATTTGATATTATTTTGTTTTATTTTATTTTTTTTTTTAAATTTATTTCATTAATTTTTTTTTATTTATTTTATTTTATTTTATATTATTATATTTTATTTTATTTTATTTTATTGTATTTTATTTTTTTTTTTATGTTAACTTATTTTATTTTATTTTGCTTTATTTTAATTTATTTTATTTTATTTTATTTTATTTTATTTTATTTTATTTTATTTTATTTTATTTTATTTTATTTTATTTTATTTTATTTTATTTTATTTTATTTTATTTTATTTTATTTTATTTTATTTTATTTTATTTTATTTTATTTTATTTTATTTTATTTTATTTTATTTTATTTTATTTTATTTTATTTTATTTTATTTTATTTTATTTTATTTTATTTTATTTTATTTTATTTTATTTTATTTTATTTTATTTTATTTTATTTTAAATTATTATACTTTATTTCATTATATTTATTTGCATGCGCAATTTGTTGACGTAGACTGTGCTTTTAGCTGTGTGAACCCTAGCGCATTGGTCTCGTCAATTGCCTCGCAGCTGATTGGGTTGAGAGACAACTATTTGTAGTAACTCCGGAAAAATGTGAGATCTGCCTCTTTCCTTTCAGCGCCATCAAAGGTTGTCTAAAGCAGTGGACCAAAGAGGAATACTCAAGAACGTGGAAGACTTCCAATGTAGATACGAATATCGCACTATTGTTAACTCGGCTATATTCCCATAAGCGGTGTCCACACCAGTAAAGTAGAGGAAGAAGAAATAATAAAAAGAATACTTTTCTCAGAAACGTTGGGTATTTACAAATTCGATCTCCTTTCATACGTTTTTACTGCAAATAGTAAAGCAGTTTTATTTTATTCTTCTTTCTTGTGCACGCATTAAGAATTCCTCACATCTACTGGACGCGTACATTTAATAACTTGATTGAGCTGAAAATAGCTATAAAAACCATAACAAACTGACCAGAAGACATATGCACATGTGTACATATGTATGTATATAGATGTATGTATGTTTATCAACGGCTCTTGGTTTCATCTTACTATTTATGGAACGTTAAGTGAAAAATAAGCAAACAAACAAAAATTTTATTTTAATTTGGTCAGCGAAGACGATGAAAAAGATTGCCTGAAAGCAAAATGAAACAAAACGGAACAGCAAAGTTAATGATCTTGTCCAAAAGCATAGCTAATAGACCAGAAAACGTAAACACACATACAAATGTACACATATTTATTTATATCTGGCAGTAGCGTGTGTGCATGCTTGGTTGTGTCATAATGACGGGTTATTTTAGGTGCCGGTTCAGGAAAAAAAAATAAACAAAAAAGGAAAATAAAGTAAGAAGGAAGATATTAATGAAGCGCTGACCTTCAGTTTGGAGGAGTTGAAACTTGGCTTCAACCTGTCTTTTTCTATATGCCAGTATTCTTACTTCACTTACTTCAATCACTTCTAGCTGCAGATTTCATTTGCGGTTTAAGTTTTGGATGTAGCCAAAGCACAGCAACAGTATCAAATCAATAGGCGAACAATAAAGACGTTAACGGTTGAAACGGAGATAGTGAAAGTGAAAATTAATTTGCTTAATTACACAAATTATATCAAATAAAATTTATCATAAAAAAAAATAATGGCAAAATTTGCAATAATTTTACTCTTGCTCGGCACAGCGGTCGTATTGTGGCAACAAACCGAAGCGAAACCAATTTTTTTCTTGCAGAAAAATTTTTTCGCTTTAACAACTAGAGGTTGGTGACAATTAATTGATATATTTTTTAAATTTTTCTTTATAAATTAAAATAAATTAAATTAATTATATAAAATAATTTATAATAAATTAACACGAAATAAAATAACATCGAAAATAAAATTATATTAAATTAAATTAAATTAAATAAACCAGATTAAATTATATAAAATAAAAAAGAATAAATCAAAGCAAAATAAAATTAAATTAATCTAAATAAAATTAATAATATAATAAATTTCAGTGAAATAAAATAAAATATAAAATAAATTTAAATTAAATTAAATTAAATAAACTAAATTAAATTATATAAAATAAAAAATAATAACTTAATGCGAAATAAAATAAAATAAAATCAAATAAAATAAAATAAAATTAAAAAAAAATTAAAATGAAAAAATTAAATAAAATAATAAAATTAAAAGAAAAACAATGAAATACAATATTATACAATGAATTAAAAAAATAATAAATAAAGTAAATTAATGCAACGTAAAACAAAATAATTTAAAACAAAAAAAGAAAAGAAAATAAAATGTACTGAACAGAAAAAAGCAACAAAACTACATAACAAATAAATCATATTTAAGAATCAAATTAAGGAAAATTAATATTAAAAAAAAACAAAGCATAACAAAAATCAAAAATAAAATGAAAACAATAATTAAACAAAAGTGGAAAATAAAATAAAATAGAATACAAAAAAATTAAACAAAATGAAATTAAATTAAAAAAAATATAAACCAAACTAAAATTAAATAAAAAAAATTTAAAAAAAAATAAAATAAAATAAAACAAAATAAACTAAATTAATAAAACTATAGTGAAATAAAATAAAAAAAATTAATAAAATAAATAAAATAAAGTAAAATAAAATAAAATAAAAAAACCTAATTAAAATAAAATCAAATAAAATAAACTAAAACATAATTAAATTAAATAAATATAAAACAAATTAAATAAAATCCAAAAGAAAAGAAATATATAAAGTAAGATAAAATAGCTTAAAGGAAAAAATTGGATCTAGTTAAATGAAATTAATTAAAATTGAACAATGCTGCTCCTTCTTTAGTGACGTAGACACCGCTTACGCGATTATAGCCGAATTCATAACATTGGCCGCATTCATTACTCTTTTCGCTGTTTGGCGCCAATTTGAGATACCAAGTAGTCTCACTACATAGAATAACCAACGGAGTGTAGTTTTTTCCCTTCCCCTGCTTCCGCAAGCAGGTACTGCCCGGAATACTTTCAAAGCTGCAGTGCTGTCATCTATTCGGACGACATGACCTAGCCAGAGTCTCTTCATTCGCTGAGCTATGTCAATATCATCGTATAGCTCGTACAGCTCATCATTCCATCGTCTGCGGTATTCACCACTGCCCTCAATTGTTTACAAAACTTTTCTTTCGAAGACTCCCAAAGCCGACTCATCAGATATTGACATCGCCCACGCTTCTGCACCATACATTATTACTGATGTTATTCCTGGACCCTAGATAAACGAAATTATATCGTCGATGTTATGACTCTCCACAGTGATGTGAGAGGCAAGTCACGAATGCGATGACTGTTTGTTTCATGACAGTAGATATTTCGTCTTGCCCTCGTTCACTACAAGACTTTCTTCCTAATGCAATCTGGAGAAAGCAGAACTCACGGCGATGTCAACAGATCGTACCTTTTCTATTCAGGTCTGTAACTCCTATTATTTTCTCCAGGATCAAATTGAAGAAATCAAACGATCCAGACAAAGCTTTGGTAATGCTTAACGTCAGTTTACTCAACCGTACAAGTTTTGTGGGGATACCAAATTCAGACATAGCGGCGTAAAGGTAGCTCCTAATCGTGCTGTCGAAGGCGGCTTTAAAATCAACGAATAGGTGGTGTGTGTCGATCCTCTTTTGACGGGTCTTTTCCAAGATTTGGCGACTGGTCAATGGTGGGCTAATCCCACGGCAATGAGCGCAATGCGGGACCCCCTTTTATGGGTTAGATAGAGCGCAATTAAATTCTTATCATGGGCATGCTTTCCTCCAACCAAATTCTGCAAAATAGCTGATGCTTGCACCTTGTCAGCTCTTCACCGCCATGTTTGAATAGCTCTGCCGGTAGGCCGTTAGCTCCAGCCAATTTGTTGTTCTTTAAATTCGATAAATTAGAAATGGATTCCAAAGAGAACCCTACTCAAGTATCAAATGACTTCTGAAGGTTTAATTAATACTCCACTTGAAGTCTTTGAATACCGCAACTGAAATCTTAACTTAGTTACACTCAGCACCCTGCCATTTTTGCATAAGAAACAGCAATTGTACAGCATGATTAACAAAAATCCAACCAAAAAAATGAGATTATGAAATTATTATATTCCGAGCAGGTTAAAAATTTCCCCAGGATTCTGCAAGACCGGTCAGCTTAAGTCTCCTTAAAAACATGTTTACTATCACGAAATAAAGCTAACAACTTAAGAGATTGAATAATTTAACAATATCAAATCAGCAATTTTCATTTCAAATATTTTTTTATTTTCAGCACCATCCTCAGACAGCCGATCGTCATCCTCCTTTTCTTCATCTCCTTCTGGTGGTCTACTCAGTGGCTCAGGAGGTATTATCAGTAGCAAACTGGGTTTGCTTACTGGTCTACTCTCTGGCCTTGGTGGAGGTGGCGGTTTTGGTTTCGCTAATAAGTTCAATGCAGGCACTACCACCCGAAGACCAAGAAGACCTAAAACAACCACAACAACCACTGAACCTAACACCGTTTTTACACCGGAGACAACCACACAATCAGCTAGTACTACTAGTGCCCCTTTAACAACTGGTTATTCATATGAGTCGACATCCACAACCGAAACGCTCGAGAGTACAACAACCGAAGCCCCAGTAATCGATGTAAAACCCACCGTAGTTGCTCAACGACCGGCCGTCCTCGAGTCGAATAAGGAGGGTGAAAGTGTTGCAAGCTCAAACAATGTTAATAGCGGATTTGAGGTTATTTACGAGAATAAACAAAACGATGAAAAGCAAAGTGGTGCATTCCTGATGGTTGCCGGTGGTGATTCGGGCAGCAGTAGTAATCTAAACAGTGGTTCCGAAGTTATTTATGCGAATCAAAATGATGGAAAGGGAAACGATGGAAGCGGAAATGGCGGTGAGGTGACAAGTATTACTTCAAACTTTGGCAGCATTGGTGGTTCCATTGGAGTAGCCTCTGGCTCAATTGGTGGTTCTGCTTCTATCGGAGACTTTGGCTCTCTAGGAAGTTCTCTCTCTCTAGGAGGTTCTTCCTCTCTTGGTGCTTTTGGTACTACCAGTGGTACAAAAATCTCCTCTGGTACTAACTCTGCTGAGGGTGGCTTTGAAGTGATTTATGCCAACGATAAAGATGAAAGTGACAATGTGGCACCAGTAAAAAGTGTTTCGTCTACAGCCAGCTTTGGCTCTGGTAATGTTGGTGGCACCATCTCACTTGGTGGTGGCATCGGTGGTGCTAATGCGGCAAATGCTGATTTCGAGCTTACTACTCGTGGTGGCTATAGTGATGATGGCTATGATTATAAAAAGCCGCAGGATACAAGACTGAATGAGATTTCTAGTGGAAACTTAAGCAAGAAGTATTTACCAGCACAATTGAGATAGAGAGCACACCGAATTGACTGTATCGCCATTAAATTTAGTATTTATCTTTATAAGTATATTTTAAGACAACGAGTTTTAAAATAAATATTTTGTTGACTTTTTCAATATAAAAATTAAGAAATATCAACTTTGCTTTTTCACTTAAATTTTTCCTGCGGTTTCTATTTATCGTTTTTAATTTATTTTATTTAAGTTTATTTTATTTCACGTTATTTTATTTTTTTTTTTCATTTGAATTTAATTTATATTATTTAATTTTCTTATTTAGTTTTATTTTATTTTATTTTAATTTTTTTTTTTTTACTTTTCTTTTATTATATTTTATTTTATTTTGTTTTATATTATTTTATGTTATATTATTTTATTTTTTTTTTACTTTATATTATATTACTTTATTTTATTTAATTTTTTTCCTTTTGTTTTATATTATTTTAGTTTATGTTATCTTAGTTTATTTTATTTTATTCTATATTATTATTTTTTAATTTTATTTCATCTATTTTACTTTAAATTATTAAATTTTTTTATTTTTTTTATTTTTTTATTTTATTTTATTTTATATTATTTGATTTTATTTTAATTTTTGTTATTTTATTTTATTTTATTTTAATTTTTGCTATTTTATTTTATGTTATTTTACCTTATTTTATTTTTTTATTTTAATTTAATTTATATTATTTTATTTTATTTGATTTTATTTTATTTTATTTTACTTTATTTTATGTTATTTTATTTTATTTTATTTTACTTTATTTTATTTAACTTTATTTTATTTTATTTTATTATATTTTATTTTATTTTATTTTATTTTATTTTATTTTATTTTATTTTATTTTATTTTATTTTATTTTATTTTATTTTATTTTATTTTATTTTATTTTATTTTATTTTATTTTATTTTATTTTATTTTATTTTATTTTATTTTATTTTATTTTATTTTATTTTATTTTATTTTATTTTATTTTATTTTATTTTATTTTAT
Organism: Ceratitis rosa; assembly: GCA_037013455.1. NCBI lineage: Eukaryota > Metazoa > Arthropoda > Insecta > Diptera > Tephritidae > Ceratitis > Ceratitis rosa. Next base: position 10,831,547 of record JAWMAG010000046.1, read on the forward strand.
TTTATTTTATTTTATTTTATTTTATTTTATTTTATTTTATTTTATTTTATTTTATTTTATTTTATTTTATTTTATTTTATTTTATTTTATTTTATTTTATTTTATTTTATTTTATTGTATTTTATTTTTTTTATTTTATTTTATTTTATTTTATATCAATTCATCTAAATTATTATTATATTTATCATATTTCATTTATTTTACTTTAAATTATTAAATTTTTTTATTTTATTTTATTTTTAATTTTATTTTATTTGATATTATTTTAATTTAATTTTTGTTATTTTATATTATTTTATTTTATTTTAATTTTTGTTATTTTATATTATTTTATTTTATTTTAATTTTTGTTATTTTATTTTATTTTATTTTATTTTATTTTATTTTATTTTATTTTATTTATTTTTTATTTTATTTTATTTAATTTTACTTTATTATATTTTATTTTATTTTATTTATTTTTATTTTATTTTATTTTATTTTATTTTGTTTTATTTTATTTTATTTTATTTTATTTTTTTTAATTTTATTTTAATTTTATTATTTATATTATTTTATTTTATTTTATATCAATTCATCTATATTATTATTATTTTTATTTTATTTCATTTATTTTACTTTATATTATTTAATTTTTTTTATTTTCATTTAATTGTTTATTTTATTTTATTTGATATTATTTTATTTTATTCCATTTTTTTATTTTATTTTTTATCTTATTTCATATTTTTTAATTATTGTGTTATTTCATCAAACTTCTTCCTCTTAATACGGAAGCAGAAAATGTTGCGTAATCTAATTAAAACTGGAATTTGAGGAAGCATTAACAAGAAGTAGAACAAAACTAGATTTTTATAAAAGTCGAAAACGGAGGTGAACTTAAGAACGTGTATAATTTTCACTAATTATTTGCATTCCCGCCAATCTTGTATAGCTCACACTTTTAAGTTGAATTTCTTCTAGATTAGTGTTTTTTGTTTTGTCTTGTTGTTTTTGTTCTTTTGTGGTATTAAATGTCATTGGATCTTCATATGTACATTTGAAGCTGTGTGTTCTTATGTAAATTAAGCAGCGTCTGACAAAATGTCGCTTGCTTTGATCTAACACTTCAACACATAAAACACAAAATTAATTGGTGTTAATACCATTTTTAAGTATTTGAAGATAAATTGTTTTTGTTGGAAAGTGTTAAACAAAAATTGAGACTTGAGTTCATAGATTTACTGCCATAAATGCAAATATTTAAGTTATAAATTTACTTTCGTACAGAAGTCAATATTTGTATTTATATAATTGTGTGAATATATTTCTATTTAGATATTATTGCTTACCTAGATTTTATTGATGAAGTATTAATTTTTTAGTAATCAAAATTTTTCTACTTTCGTCTTTCTAACACCTTTGGCAAAAACATTATATGCTAATTTTTCTATCTAATTAGGGTTTCAGTTGCGAATAAAATTGATTTGTTTTTAAATTTCAATGTTTTTCGAATTAAATAATTTCAATATTTTAATTTAGAAAAAATAAGGCAATATTTATGACATAAAATCAACTTAAACTTGTGTTTATTTTATGATTTCTCTATCAACAAACAAATATCTGATTTTAGCGATAACCGTCTACCACCGATTTAAGCATGCTTCTTGCAACATTTGATATTTGATGTATAGGTATGTTGAAAGCAATTACAAATATTTCAGCCGGCCGAAAATCGCTTTAGCGATTACAAAGCGCCACTCATATATATATATATATATTACAACATACCATAGGCTATTCAATGATCAGATATAAAATATCTCAGTCAGTTCTGGCTTAGACTAAAATGAGGTCAAAAATTAATCTTGGAACCAACAAACAAAATTTAGGCATAGGAGAGTATATGAGCCTACGAATCGACATTTCTTAAATTTTAGTGGATAAAAAGGTCGCGGCATTTCTATAATATTTGACAATACTCTTCAGGCAATAAATCAAGTTACAATTTAGGGTTTGAAACTAAAACTGGGCCGAATAGATGTCCGAGATTAACGATGTATGTACTGAAAGTAGGGAGTTAAGTATCATTATTTTGTAGAAAGGCTTACAGCCGATGCCAATGTTATCAATCCATCAGCACCATCATTTGAGAATGATTTTGAGAGTTCTTCGTACTCAATTCACTTGAATGAAATTTGACAGTGGTTAAAACACACAACTGTAGGTCGTTTTGCAATAAAAGAACTCATTCAGAGAATATCATGAAAATATTGAAAATTGTACTTTTTAATCTTATACATAAAATTTTATATATGAAACTTTTTTACTCATTTCATCTCCCTTTCGAATTGCAATAGATTCGTAGGCTAAATTGGAGATGAGTTCATCTTGGCTATTCATATTAGAATTGCCTTGAATATTTCGGGACTAGAGAATAAAAGCAAGTGTTAATCTTCGAAAATTACTTTATTGTCTTTAATAATATTCTCCATTAAAATATAAACATTTTTTCATGCGTTTAAACCAATTGTCGAAACACTCTGTTTGAGGTATCTCCAAAACATACGTTCCGAAAGCATTAACCGTCTTTTCAGGGGCCAAAAAATGTTGACCTCTCAGTTTATTTTTTATATCTAGGACCAAAAAAAAAATTTATTCGGTGCGTAGTCGGGATTATATGGTAGCTTACTCATCAAATCAGAGTTGCTCAAAGACACAGTTCTTTCAGTCGATGTTGTGGTGATGAGTGATCCGTCCTCGGCGGTTGGTTTTCCTGATTTATTGACAAATAACTGGAACACAAATAGTTGTACACCAATAATAATTTACTGTTCTACGTGAATCTAGTAGAATGGTGGCGACTTGTACGGTTTTCCCAATGAAAACAAGCAACCATTTGCTTGGAAGTGCTTCGTGCGTGAACAACTTTTGTTGCATTTGTCCCATCTTTATACAGCCATACATACATAGCTTACTATCGAGATTATACGCGTAAATCCACGATTCATCACTTGTCAGGATGTCTTAGACGTATTTCAAAGCACCGCCAGTGTTTGTATTTTTTTAGCACATCCCTCGACCAATCGACACGAGCCTTTCTTTGAGCGATTGACAAATTGTGTGGGATCCAACGGGAACAAATTTGTTTTACGGTCAAATGTTCAGGCAATATTGAATGTCCCATTAATGCCTATGGTTGTCTCAATCTTATATTAGATCATATGACCATCTTGCTATATCAGTTGCGCACAGCGTCAATAGTTTCCGGAACAGCAGACGACCTTCGCGAAATTCGTCTTAGAGTGATCTACGACCTCGTTTAAATTTACTATACCATCGGTAAATCCCAACTTAATTCCGTTTTTTGGTCGAGATAAATATTTTAAGTTACTTTTAAGTACACAAAGAGCCCATCAAAAATATCAAACTTTATGATAAAATTGTCAGTTGTCAGATTGCACACTAGGGTTGCCAATACAAAAAAAATTTGAAATAACACTCAAAACAAATGTCATTTACGAATCTGTTTATTTTAAAATATTTATTTTATAGCGATGTATAAATAAAACTCGTATTAACTATTATAATTAGAAAATTCACAGTTCCATATGCTTGAAGCACTTTCTTTACTATTCTCCAACACTCCTTTTTAATCAAAATATTTATTTCATTTATTTGATTTTATTTCAAATTAAAACTGTCTAGAAAGTGATTAGACTAATTGCCTTGCAAACATGATAAAGCAACTAATATCAGACACAAATTTTTATAATTTTATTGAGCGTGTGTGAACACCTACTTCTGTATAAATTATAATTATGATTTATATAAATTGCTCATAAATTTTCTTGTCGAAAACAACTTTTTTGTCTAAAAACAAGCAAGTTCTTCCGGAGACTATATATTTTATATATTTCCAATAATATTTTAAATTCCTTTATTGTCAATAGTAAAAACAAATGTTTCGAAATACTACCGGATTAACGGTAAATTACTTTGATGCCGAAAGTTCAAGGCATTTGCCGGTTATACGACTAGTTTCAATATTTTGGGCGGTACATTAAAACTTGAATGAGAACAATAAGTTTCGTTTATAAAATAATAAAAAAAATTTATGAATATAAAATATCCAGAATTTTCGATATTTATTGCTGGTTACCTTTTTGGTCATACACACAATTCATAATTGGCGTTTTCAAGAACTTTTCGCACTTACTAATGCGGAAGTGTGATTTGTGGTTTCACATTACGGTTTAAATACGGTGGGTGTGTGAATAAGCGACACTACAACGCGAAAATGTATAAGCTACTTTATTAATTTAGAATCACATGTAGCTTTTAACACCTTTTGCATTTATAATAAAAAATGTACAGCCATGAACTAATATAAACCTTTGAAAATCAAATTCATTGGTGTCACAAGTTTTGTTTAGAAAAAATTAGAAAATATAAGAATTAAATTCAGAAACATGTTTGATGATTTTAAAGAGTTGATACTAAGGCGAAAAATTAATTAAAATTTTTTAAAATTGTTGCACGAAAATTAACTGAAATTAGAACTGATATTTCATATTGGATGAGTGCATAAGTTCATGCCCGATTTCAAGTGCAAACTAAAATTGAAATTTTTTGAAGAAAGCGCTTTTATTAATCAATTATGTATTCGCCATCATGTTCGGCAATCCACTCCCAACGTTCAACCAATTTACGGATGCCTGAATCATAGAAATCGTGCGGTTTCTCGTTGAAAAAGGTGTCAAGGTGGTTTTTGACGTTTTCCACATTTTTAAATTTTTTTCCATTCAAATTGTTCTGCAGCGATCGAAACAAATGATAATCAGAAGGTGCAATGTCGGGTGAATATGGGGGATGCGGCATGATTTCCCAATTCATCTCCTTCTGTTTGGCCAGGGTTGGTTTTGCAACATGTGGCCTGGCGTTGTCATGATGGAAAAGAACTCCTTTGCGATTGGCCAAAATCGGACGTTTTTCATCAATTGCTTTCTTCAATTCGACCAATTGCTGACAATACTTGTTGGCAGTGATCGTTTCTCCAGCTGGCAAGAGCTCAAAATAGATCACACCTCGGATATCCCACCAAATGCACAGCAGTACCTTCAGCGGATGCAATCCACCTTTCGACATCGGTTCCGCCCCTTCGTGTGCCTGTTTCCATGTTCTTTTGCGTTGAACATTGTTGTACAGGACCCATTTTTCATCACCAGTCACGAGCCGATCCAAAAAATGTTCGTTTTTGATCCGTCGAAGCAAAGAAATTGCTGTTGACATACGGTCCACTTTGTTCTTTTCACTCAACTGATGTGGCACCCATGTATCGAGCTTCAAAGTGTACCCAACCATTTTTAAACGACGAAACGCAGTTGATTTGTTGACGTTCAATTCACTGGCAACCTCTTCCGTCGAAATACGTGAGTTATTCGCAACTAAAGTCCTTAGAACATCGTCATCAAGCTCAGAAGGCCGTCCACTGCGAGGTTGATCTTCGAGGTTAAAATCTCCAGAACGAAATTTCGCGAACCATTTCTTTACTGTGCGGAGTGCTGGAGCACGGTCCAAATAAACTTCGCGAATATCTTTAGTTGCAGCGCCCACTGTTTTTCCTTTGCGGAATTCGTATAACATAATATGACGCATATGATCTTTTTCGTTGTTCATCTTCCATGCGTCTTTTCACTAAGCAACTCAAATCAAAATGAAGTTATTTTATGCTTGATTTACAGTTCGGACTGTCACCTTTCCAACGATATATAATATGTATATATTTCTTTCACGAGCGTCACTCTCAAACGATTCGTACGGCATCCAGCGGAATCGGGCACGAACTTATGCACTCATCCAATAGTTTCCACTCATTCTCTTACGTAATAATCAATTAAACTAAAAAAGAAAATATTGGGTGTTATAAAAAATTTCGGCGATCTGTATCTCGCGCTCTGAAGGGTGATTCATTTCGAGGTTCCTACTTTTTTAAAGAAACAAAAACACAGAAAATACAAATTTAATGGGGAATGTTTATTCTCATTCGAAAGAACATTCTTTTACATTTGTTTTTTTCAGATTATATCTTTCAAATGTTGGCCACGGTTACGTCTCAGATGGTTTATCCGTTTAGCTAAATTTTCGATGATTCGTTCGAGCATTTCGATAGATAACCGCCGAAGGGTTTTGTTCCAAGCCCTGAATCGAAGCTGCATTATTCGCTTGAGGAAAAAGTCTACCGGTGTGATATCACACGATCTTGATGGCCAATCGAACAGTCCAAAACGTAAAATTATCTGCTCACCGAAGGGTGCTCTCAATAAATCCATTGATTGATGCGATGTGTGGGAAGTGGGTCTGTCTTATTGAAACCAAATGTTGGCGAGATCACGAGCCTCAACTTCAGGCGTCGAATAGTCGGTTATGGTCGCCATTGACGATCGCGTTCTCACTGGCTTAATTTTTGAAGAAATGTAGAACGATGATTCCACCGGACTCCAAACCACACCAAACTGTTGTTTTTTCTGGATAAAATTGCAGCTCTTAAATCTCTTCAGGTTGCTCTTCGTCCCAAATGCAGCAACTTTGCTTGTTTACAAACCCGAACCAGAACTTTTCAATAGCCCCTTGAGCGTAGCAATGTCGCTTGGGAAGGTCCAGTGGCGACTTCAGTTCTTGTACAAGCTGTATTTGGCTTTCAGTGAAATATCTCGACTTAAAATGCTCCAAGCCGTTCCATAAGTCAGTCTAAGCTGCTGCCAATGTCGCCAAATCGACTCTCCACGGTCTTCGTGTACACACTCAGCTAAAATTTTCTTCACTACGTGCAGGATGTGGTCTATTCGGTCGAAAATTATCCAATAAAAATGCTGGGCCTCAAGATTGGTAATGGTTAGTGAATTTTCGTAACAAAGTTGAATCTTTTGTAAACGCTACTCAGGCGCAACTCGTTTCATGATGAAACGCCAAACAATACTGAACAAAAAAACATGATTATTGTCAAAAAAAGACTATTGAAAAAAGTACCTGTACATGGATCACACGTTATATGTGCGATTGGATTTCCCTATATGGCGTTAGAAGGATGATAATTCGTACTACAGTAGATAATGGGAGAAATGTTCATCACTTGATTCAGTAGTGTTTGAGCACATGTCTGTAGTGTTTATATTCCCGAATGTTGTAACAGTCGGTCATGAGCAATTTTGGTTTCTTCGATTTCGTTGAAGTTTGACCATCATGGAAGCACTGCTTCGTTAACCAAAGGGGCTAACCATTGAAAAAGAAAACACTTTGGAATCACTTTAAAAAAGCTGGATGCACAATGAAGCTCGTTGTATGGATGCCACCTGAGTTAACGAGAACAAACCTCATGGACGGAGGTTCCATTTGCGAATCTCTGCTGAATTTATAAAGGGAATGGTGATTTCTGATGAAAAGTGGCTCACTTAAAACAACGTCAAATGAAAAAGATTGTAGTCTGCAAACCAGGATTGACGGCCAGGAAGGTTTTGTTGTGTATTTGGCATTGGCAAGGAGTCACTATGAGCAGCTTCGCAACGGCCAAACTTCTAATTTAGACCTGTATCGTCCGCAATTGGATCATCAGAAGGAAGCAATCACCCACAAGTGCTCAGTTTTGGCCAAAAGACCAAACACATCTATAATGACTCGCTAGAAGTTCCGAGTGGCGAATTATTTGACATGTGAAGAATTGGTCTCAAGAGTAGCCTAAGGAGAAAATCGATTCTCCCAATTTTGTGTCACTAGACACAATGACATTACCATTAGTATGGCAAAAAGTTATCAATCAAAGTAGTGCATATTTAACATAATCGGATAATTCTTACTGTGGTAGATGAAGCCTCCATTTTAATGCAAACTAAGAACACTTTTTACTAGACCAATAAATAAAAAATAAAAATAAAAAATAAATAATTAAATTCAAAATAGAAAAAAGTTGAAACAATTTAAATAACTAAAACACTATCATTAAAAGTGTAGTAGACGCATAGATATACCTATATTAGGTGTAGCAAAAAGAAATCCATTATTTTTCCAATAGATGGGCTTACTTATCTGTATCTCGCGCTTTATAAGGGCGATCGGGTTCCGCTAGACGGCGTTAGAAAGATGATATTTTTTACTAAAAAACCATTTCTGACAATTTTGTGATTGGTTGTTCCAGTTTTGTTTGAGCGTGCGTCAAAGATGGACACTAACAAAGAGAAAATACGCTATATTTTACAGTTTTTCTTTGAAAAGTGCGAAAACACAAGTCATGCGGGAGGATAAAAATGTGAATAGCGTTTATGGTCTTGATACTGTTACAGTTATTCATGCACAATTTCGGTTTCATTCCGGTAATTTTTATGTAATGCTATGCTATGCTTCATGGAGTAGAAGGCCCATTGTCAAAAATGTCAATCAGAATCATGGACATTGTCTAGTCCGACCGTCATGTTAGCACTGTTTCGATTGCCAAAGAGCTGAAGATTGCACAAAAAAACATTTGGAACCATTTGAAAAAGCTGGATATGAAAGTAAAAATTAAACCATTCAATTTCATGCAAAAATAATGGATTTCTTTCTACTACACCTAAAGTTTATGTAAGCCAAATCTTCAGCTAACAAATTTTCTATGCAATGCACGCACATCGAGTTGTTGATGAGCTCATCATCGATAATGTGAACAAAATAATGTTTCACAAATGTAATAACAACAAAAAAGAAATAAAAATAACTCAGCAACAATAACTGGACTCAGTAGAAGAATCAGTATGCTGTTGTAAGAGACATTAAGAGAAACAAGAAGTCTTTATACTTTTCATGATCATACCAAATTTATGGTACTTCATTTTTTAGTTCAATTTTCGTTTTCATTTGTATACACGGTGTGTCCCAAAAATAACCGAACTTTATATTTAAAACATACAACATACAGCGCCATCTATTGAAAATGTGTAACATTAAAAAGAGACATTTATCCTCTTTCAAACGCACCTGACTTCATGTAAGTCGGATGACAGATGTAAAAGTGACAGTCATTTCAATAAAACCAAAAGTGTGCTAATGGTTCCAAAAAAAAATGAAATAAAGAGCAAATATAAAATTTTGTGTCAAACTTGAAAAAAAATTGAAATTGAAGTTTAAAAAATTAAAAAAATGGAAAAAAATGAAGCAGCCGTAACCGAGGTACTGAAGAACATTTCTATAAATGACATAAAAAAATCTATGCATGCGGTGGTTGATCGTTCCAAACGTTGTGTTGAGTCAAATGGAACCTATTTTGAATAAATAATAACTTTCAAAGATAATATAATATGTATTTTACTATTTTATATCCAAAAAGTTCGGTTACTTTTGGGACACACCGTGAATACATACGTGCATAGAAATAAAATTCCTCAGATGCGTTTTTGACGGATTTTTTTTACCTAAAACCTCACAACTGAACAAATAAAAGATTTTGTCCTCCGAATCCTGTGATTTCCGATGATAATATTTATTTTTATATACGACTGTATAACAACAATTTTCATGCTGCGTGAAGGTTTGCTGACCAAGTTTTGACCTAAGCTTCATTTATAAACAAACCAATTTATGGGAACCCTACTATATATTATGGTATTCCGATATCGAAAATTTTCAATATCAATATGTAATTCATTATCTGTGTGTCAAAAACAAAAATTCATGCGAATTTATAACCCAGAATTTCAAATTTGATACACATGTTTAGGCTAAAGGCCTAAATAGAATGTATCACCCTAATGTATGGGGAGTTTTCCCCATTTACACACACAAGCAACTCTAACGTTAGAGTTTTATACAAAGAAAAGTTATCAAAAACTACCGTACCGCCACATGGTTAAATCAACCAATTCAACATGTCTACCAGATAGGTGTAAATTTGGATGAGTCTATATCTTCTAAACCAACATCCAAAAGTTATAAAAAATTAATTTAAAAAAAATTAAATTTTCTAATTGCGGTCGCCCCTCGGCAGGGAATGTCAACCCCTCCGAGTGTATTCCTGACATGAAAATCAAACGTTCCTCATAAAACACCATCAACCAGTCGGAGGCGGCTTAGTATAAACTGTAGGCCCCTGCATTTGTTGGAAAAACATCAAGACTCAAAACCACAAATTAGAGGAGGAACTCGACCGAAAATCGCTTCAGAGGTTACCTAATACTCGTATTTATATATATCTTCTCTGGTGCTCTGATACTTACATACATATATACTTCGTACCATAGACAGGATAACTTTTTATGTATATGAAAGGTATGGAAATTAGAAAAATGTGTGGTTACTTACTAAGCGTACAAATTTAGGTTAAGCGGAGATGATGACAAGTACTGGGGAAAAAAAATTAATATTTCCAACAACAATTACAAGGTATTTAATGGGTGTAAGAACTGCTTGTGAACGCAAGATTTACAAATAGAAATCTCTAAATAAATTTAAAATAATTTAATAAATAGAGTTACCCTTTACGCGTTTTCAAAAGTACAGGGTTTTATTTTGCCATCTGTCAAACCAAAAATATTTTATTTTAGTTAAAGGTCAGGCATTTGTGATTCCAACGTGGTCACGTTTCATGCTTAAAGAGGTGACTATAGAGCATATAATTGTTCAACTACTCAATCGATACAATTTTAAAGAAAATTTGAAGAGACTTGTAACGGAAGCAGATATTGTAAAGCCTGTTCATCATTATTTTGCTCGTTCCACCTCTAAAATTGCTACCGTAAGTGAAACTGTAGCCGAAGACCCGATTGTGTCTATTTCCCGACGATCTCAAGACTTTCTTACGGCACATTATTTCGTACTTTGAACTTGGACTTATAGCTATATCTATTCAAATCCCAGCTCACTCAACAATGGAAGCCAGTTCACCATTCACAAAGCCTTACATATGTCAATTCGGTACTTGAACAACGAGAAGTGAAGAGCGATTTTTGGAAAAATATTTTATTCAGCCACGAGGCACACTTCTCACTCGGGGGATAAGTAAAATAGTAAAATTGTCGCGTTTGGGGCTACGAGAACCCTCAAATAATTGAATAGCCATTACACTGAAAAAAACTTACTATCACAAGAGGTGATCTAGTAATCGATGTCCAGAGTATACTGAATTTATGTAGGCAACACTTTTCCAGCCTGTTATATGGTAGTGAAAATGCAACACCCGAAGATAGTGAGCCCAAAACCTCAATCGATGATGACGCAATACATATACCATTAACTGACTATGACGAAGTTCGAATAGTTGCCTACCTAAATAACAACAAAACCGCTAGAGCTGGCAGCCAATCGGCAGAGATATTCGGCGGTGAGAGCTGACAAGCTGTATATATCAGCTAATTTCCTGAGTATGGTCCAATCGAGCATATTGTCTGAAAGACTGAAGCCCAACGTTAACAAACTGATTGGACCTTATCAGTGTAGCTTTAGACCTAGTAAATCAACCATTGATCAGATATTTACAATGCGCCAAATCTTCGAAGAGTCCCGTGAAAAGAGGACTGGACAACCACCACCTCTATATAATGCCGAGGTTGAAACATTAAAATAGAAAAGGGATAACCCTGTATTTTCTAACATGTTTATTTTTAATTGTAACAATTTCTTTTGAAAATAATTTGTGCCACTTTCAAACAAAGTCAACGATTTTTCCATTTTTAAGCTTCTGAAAATTCTGCCAGATTTTTTCAAATCACACAAACAATTGGAAAAAATCAAATCCTTCCATAAAATCCAAATCGGGCAATATTGAAAGGATATAAATATATTGAAAAATAATGAAATTTCGACCAAAAATGTTTAATTACTAAATAATATTTTAATAAGCGTCAACTTAAGTTTGAAAACACAATTCTTTTTTTTTAAATTTTGAGCAATTTCTGATTCTACAATATTGAAAGGAGGTTGACAAATAATTTCATTTAATTTCCTTACAAAAACATCAACTAAGCTGATTATTATTTTTTTTTTCATAATTACTTAGGTTAGGTGTGCGTCTTAGATAGAAAAGAGCTGAAATGTAGGCAGTGCTCTATTTAAGAAGCAATATTCATATAAGTAAAGTCCTGAAATTTACTTTTTTTTGGTGAAATTATAAAAAAATGGTAAAAATTGTTACTAATTATTGCTTGAAAAAAATTTTAAAAAGAAACTTATAACTTTAACAGTAGTAGGGAAAGTGGTTCCACAATAGAAAACGGAATCCGCATTAAACAAAATAAACAAAAAATCATAATAAAGTTTTTTTCACAACATCGTCCTTTCACTCAGTGAATAGCAACATTAATAGGCGCACAGACAGCAACACTTCGAAGAAATATGAACGCTTGTGTTGCCCTGCTGCAAAGGAATTCCAAGCAAAATTAGTTGATACAACAAAACCAACAACAAATTCGAACAACTACAACCACCAAGATAAAGTTGCATACTTCAGTAGCGTAAAGAAAGAATCCACGCAGCTCAGCTGTTTGGCATCGCGTGCAAGACCTGAATAATTTTAATCCAATAACTCAATAAATCTCTCAAAGCTAATGAGTATTGTGAATAATTTTGTGCAGCTTTTTTTTTGTTTCTTTTGTAACTTTTTTCCACTACTTTTTAACATTTACATTCTTTCATTACTTGATTCTACTACTTTTTTCACTGAATTTGCGCATATTTTGTTAACACTTAAATAAGTTTAGCCATTCCACAGTGGATATGCATGAGGCAAAAAATATATATACGAGTATGTATATAAAAAATATTCAAATTATCCTTTAAGTAATTAAAAGTCATGTTTGCGTAAGAGGGTTGTGGTCGCGGGTTAGGAAATAGCGTACATAAAATTATATAAAGCCAATTAAAATGCACAAGAAAATGGCGCTACTTTCATTCACACCAACACGCCGCAGAGCGTTTCATAATTTAGTGCTATTTCTTTTACTTATTTCTTTTTTCTTTTTTTTAGGTTATGCATTTCTTGTTTACTTTCCAATAAAAATGTAAAATTACTAACACTATATAAGTTAATTTTCTGCCCTTTTGCTTCGTTATTAACCACATTCTTCTCATTTATTTTAATAGCTCCCTCGTGCTTGTCATTCCTAACCGTGGTGTATTTGCCTCGAGGGTCCTCTACATTCTCGGACTTCCTTCGCTCTACTTTCTTCTCCTTCTCCATCCGCCTTCTCGCGGCTACGAAGAAATGTTGGCAATTAGTTTTCAATTAAAATCAGCTTGAACATACAGACTTACAAGTAAGTTGGTGTAGAAGTATTTCTTATTAAGGTTAGATGGTGTGTTTGCTGTATTTTGAATCTAACTGTACTGATTAAATGAAATATTGCTAAGTGTATCAAACGGTTCCTTTTTCTACAGACACTTTATGATTAACAGAAACTGTTTTAAAACACACTTATTTCTGTTTTAAGGTATCTATTATTTTTGTAAATGTTTGCCACGTGCCAAGATTCTCCTGATTTATTCATAAAAATGCTTAGAAACTAATTTAAATGTAATACAAAAATTATATCATTCTATTGCGTTTAGCTTTGCCTTGTTTTGGTTTAGGTAATTTTATTTTATTTTCCTTTATTGGAATTTTTTTTGTTTTAAATTATATTAAACCACCTCATTTTATTTCATTTGATTTTAATTTATATATTTTGTTTTATTTTATTTTATTTTTATTTTGTCTTGTATAATATTTTTTTTATTTATTTCTATTTTATTTTACAAATTCTGCATTATTAATTATTTTATATTTTATTAATTTTTTATTTCAATTTATTTAATTTTACTTTTTTTATTGTATTTACCTTTACTTAATTTATTTTATTATAATTTTTCTGTATTTATATCTTCTAATCTTTTTATATAATTTTAATATAACAACTTCAATTAACTTAATCATCTTTATCTTATTTTATTTTATTTTAATTCTAGTTTTTATATAGCATTTAAATTTATTTTATTTTTAATTTAAATTTTTTTTATATAACTTTATTTTATTTTATCTTATTTTGTTTTAATTTACTTTCTATTATTTCATTTAATTTTATTTTATTTTTTTTATTTTATTCCATTTACTTCATTTATTTTATTTTATTTTATTTCATTTTATTCATTTAATTTTATTTTATTTTATTTTTTTTATTTTGTTTTATATTATTTTATTTTATTTCATTTTATTTCCTTTACTTCATTTTATTTTATTTTTTTTGGCTTATATTATTTTATTTTATTTTAATTTTTTTATATTAGTTTATTTATTTTATTTCATTTACTTCATTTTTTTTTTGTTTTATTTTATTTTAATCCATTTTATTTTATTTTTATTTTATTTTATTTTAATCCATTTTATTTCATTTTTATTTTATTTTATTTTATTTTATTGTATTTTATTTTACTTTATTTTATTTTATTTTATTTTATTTTATTTTATTTTATTTTATTTTATTTTATTTTATTTAATTTTATTTTATTTCAGTTTATTTTTTTATTTTATTTTATTTTATTTTATTTTATTTTATGTTATTTTATTTTATTTTATTTTATTTTATTTTATTTTATTTTATTTTATTTTATTTTATTTTATTTTATTTTATTTTATTTTATTTTATTTTATTTTATCTTATTTTATTTTATTTTATTTTATCTTTTTTATTTTATTTTATTGTGTATTATTTTTATTTTATATTACTTTATTTTTTTATTAATATTTGATTTTTTTATTTATTTAGTTTGTTTCATTTTTTTTGTTTTAATTGATTTTATTTTATTTTGTTTTATTTTAATTTACTTTATTTTACTTCATTTTACTTGCATTTTATTTTATTTTATTTTTTTATTTTATTTTATTTTATTCTATTTTATTTTATTTTATTTTATTGTACTGTATTTTATTTTATTTTATTTTTTTTTATTTTTTATTTGTTTTATTTTTTTTATCTTGTTTTATTTTAATTTAATTTATTGTATTTGGTTTCATTTCATTTTCATTTTACTTTTTTTTTATTGATTTATTTTTTTTTTATTTTGTTTAATTTAATTATTTATCAAGTGTTTTATTCTTCTCATAATTTCTTTTTCGCTTTTTGTATTCTCTAAATCAAATCTCCTGCTCAGCTCTTTCCATCCATTGCTATTCCTTATTTATGAAATGGGCTGAGGTGGGATTTGTTTAAGCATAATGGTATGTTTTTAATCTGTTTTCACGTCTCTTCCGTTTCCTTGTTTTTCTCCCCTTTGCTCCCACCACCAATTGAGTTTTAATTTATGCGGGCATGTCCCTTTTTCCAACACACTGCTTTTTCCGGCCCGAACTTCCAGAATCGGACAATTGTTTTAGGTCTTCATTTGATTTCGCTTATCTGCGCAAATTAATGCAACTAAGGAGTAATAGATCTTGAATTGAGTTCAACATACCTACACATACATACATAAATACATACATACATTAATAAATAGTAAAGGTTTTAGTTCAAAGGAAAGACTTAATTTATACGAATAAAATTTCCGTACACATTCCATACAAAATAAATATATCAATATAAATACTGGTACAGCTGCAAGCGTCTGTGTTGTGACCATAAACCGAGCACTAGCCCACCTGCTGCTGGTGAGTGAGGATCAACTGATGAATAACTAAATTGAAGGATAATTTGTGCAAATCAATTATGGAAATTCTATTTGGGTTTCAGTGAGCAGTGTGCGTCCCAAAGAGAATTGAAGTTAAATGGGAATACTTTTATATTTATAAATATGTACATATATTTGTTTCGTAGTTGTGGAATAATGTAAATTGACAGTCAGCTCTTTCATAGTCAATAAGTTGCGAAGGAAAAGAGAGTCTTTAAATAATTATTGAAGTGGAATTGAATCGGATACGTGTTGTTATTATATGTGAGAGGTTATAGAAATTTGTGCCTGAGCTTTTGTTTCTTGTAGAGCAGTAGATTCGCTATTTAGAAAATTAATAAATTAATATTCTATGGCAAGCAAGAGTAATGGTCAAGCTCTGTAAAACATTCCTTAGCTTCTTTAACTGAATTCACTTTTTTCTGGTTTCTTCCATTTATTTGACTTTTCATAATAATTTTGTCTGCCCAACAACTTAGCTGATTTTTCAAGATGCTCTACAGAATGATCGATTTATTTCCGAGACTTTCGTTCCGTTGACAGTTGTAGCTTATCGAATTTTCTAGTTTGGGAATCTGGTGCTTCAGACATTCATATTTCTGATACCAGCGAAGTCGAACAGTGTGCCGAACCTGGCCCACCCTGGCATTAAAATCTATCTAATGTTGATATCAGCGGCGTACGCCAGAAGCTGTACACTCTTATAGAAGATTGTGCCTTCTCTATTCAGCTCTGCAGCTGGTATTATTTTCACCAGCATTACGTTAAAATAGTCACACGATAAGGAATCACTTTGTCTGAAACCTCGTTTGGCATCGAACGGCGCGGAGATGTCCTTCCCGACCTTCACGGAGCTTTTGGTGTTGCTCAATGTCAGTTTATGGATTGGGCAGAGCACACTTAAGTTCTAATCTACCTTCCTCTGACCATATTTTTCAAAGAAACTAATTTATACTCCTTATCAATTCCTTACCGCCGCATTTGAATAGCTCGACCAGTAATCCAACAGCGGACCGCACGTATTATGGTCGATCGTAACGTTACGCAGCCTACTTCCTCTCCACTACGATACGGCAATCCTCAACCTACCAACTGTTTTCGCACAGAGGCGGGTGCGTATCTTCGCTGCAGCAAGATAGTGGTCCGAGAGAATGTTGGGTCTTTGGAGTGTACACACTTCAAGAGCCCTGGAGACATGTCGTTCGTCTACCATAACACGATCGATCCGTAGAAATCGATCAGCTTCAACCCATTTGGGGACGTTTCGTTACGGAGGCTGAATTTTACGACATTTGTACCGAAGATACTTTCTTTACCCTACCTGGCGTTAAAATCGGCCGCGCGACTATAACTGCATACCCTGAAGCTTAACTTCATCCCATTTCATTTTTTTCTTTTTTCAATCATAACAAGTCATCAACCAAACAGTTAGTTTCACCTTCCCAACTAAGGAACTGAACATTCTAGGTGGATATCCTTAAAATTTGGTCCCTTAAATGTTCATTAAACGTGGAATCACTACTCTGAGCCGCGTTGATGTTTCTCATTCGAGCTGATTTCTATATGGCTGCTCCCAAGGCGAGCGCACCACTTCACCTTGTGGGTTGGTTTAGATTTTGGAGGCATTTTTATAGCGAGCCGCTGACTTTAAGACCAACTTCTGGTGAACAGTTGCTGCAAAAAGACTCTATTGAACACTTGAACCGGGTGTCGGAGTGACTCCACTAAGCCTGCCTCTCTTTTAGCCTTGAGTCAAGACTCAAAACGAGTTGTTTACGGTTTCAGGGTGTGCGGCGCGTAGGCACGAGTTGGAATTGACTAGATCTGCAATGGCAAGCCCAGAAGCAGGAATACACCACATTAGATTATCGTGTGATTATTGAATGTAAAAAACTTACTTTTAGGAGTAAAAATTCTAATATTATGTCTAAGGCCATTGAGAGTATCAACAGAATAAGAGGAAAGTTCTCAAACCCAAAAAAAAATATAAAAATATTTAAAATCTTATTTTTTTTTTGTTTCAGCTTCAAATTAAAAGAAACGCATAAGCAAAGGAAACCTTAAAATTAATTAAGCTGTAATCTTTTGCCAGACTTTACCGTGATTCACTGTATGGCATTCATATACAAAAATTTCTACAGATTAGTTTTCAGTTTGCTCATAAAATACTAAAAAGCATTGATTTTCAAATAAATAAAATAGATTCGCTTCCCCCTCTGTTGTATTTGTAATCGGTAGAATATATCCATTCATCTATAAAAATTTCTTAACAGATTTAACAAAAATGAGATTAAAGGTAAAAAGAAGAATATCAAACATTTAAATAAACATGATTCTCCACCCTAGAGATTCCTCTATGCCAGCTTTAATCTAAGTCCAACCATGAAGAAGGCAAAGCGAGACGTACAAACTGCAACAACTGCAAGCGAAACAATTTGTAAAATGAATGAATAGAGAAATGCTTGACTTGGCAAACTTTGACTACCGAAATTATTTCGATTGAATTGACCACTGAAATACCCGTACATGCATATAGTACATATCGTACAATAGTTCAACTGTCTGCCAGTGTTGCCACATTGCATAGATACTTGAGGTAATTGCCATTGAAAACGAACTGATATTCGCTACCGTCAGTTTGAATGAGTAGATTTTAGCTTTAATAGAAGATAAATGAATGCTGTTCCTTTTGCAATTTTAACATTTCTACAAACATATATATGTATGTGTGTATGTGTGTATGTATGTATAAGCCAGAGTATTGTTCTAAAGTAGAAGCGAAGTAAGAGCACATTTTTTTCTGTTGAATAAGCTTAGT
>JAWMAG010000046.1:10857500-11035000 GCA_037013455.1 Ceratitis rosa
TGTATCTGAGTTTACATTTTGCAGTGTGAAAAATTCTAAGATAATTATGTTTTAATTCTCAATAAAATTGAAAACTTCTGAAAGTATTAAATTTTTTTTTCGTTATTTAAATTCTGGAAACCAGCAAATATTTATAATTGATATTTAAAATTTCGATTTTTTAATATTTTTATGCGGAAATACGTGTACATAAAATCAATTTAATTTATTCAGGGGAGATTTATTTACCAGACAGTCAAAATATTGTAAATTCATTGCCTACATTTAGGCTAAAACCTGTTGCTTAGTGAAGACACCTACCTAATTTTAAAATAGATCGTTTCCGAGAATTTTTGGGAAGAATTTATAAAAACTCATTTGTGTTTTAGTGGTAAGAAAAACAAAGCTTTTATCTCTTTCGTAGATCCATTTCATTATGAAATTTATTCACTTCATTAATGAAACGGTGGTAAATTCGTTGCCTACATATGATAGTAGTGAAGACACCTACCTAACTTCGAAAAAAGACTTGTTGGTTTCAGAGAAGTTTTCCTTTCAAAAATGTATTTATTTTATTTTTAAATAAGACATTTTAATTTTTAATAAATATTTACTGTATTGGGATAGTTCATCTCCTTGTTAGATTGCCAGCCGCACAGTTCCTTATAATTTTCGATTGTCCGGAGAGCCAAAAAATGGTGTATTAACCTACTCAAGAAACGACCTTGGTTAGGTTTACTTGGAAGATGGTACATACTCAAATAGATAGTGAGGGGTGCTGATGGGCTGGATAGTTTTGGGTCATCAAGGTAAAGGGTCATATACTTTTAGCTTGTACAATAGGCTTGTTCTTCACTAATATTTTGCTTAAAACAGCAAAAAACGAGACTGCTAAGCGAGATCGATTAGAGAGGTTTAGGCAGTATGAAAGGATACCAAAAAGCTGATGCTATTCAGACTATGACATGAGATCTCGTTCCTTCTCTTCGCTGTTTGGCGCCAGTTGAAAATACCAAATGGGATCAGGTCGCTACCTACCTAATCCCTTTATAGAAGTGCCTCTCCTATGCTTCCTCCAGCGCGTACCGCATCGAATACTCTCAAAGCTAGGGTGCTTTTGGTGTATGAAAATGTAATGCCCGTTGAGTCCTCCTTTTTATGGGTGACCAGACCATACTTAGACACCTATGGTCGGGCTTGCTTTTGGCCGACCATATTCGGCAAAGAACCGGACCAGACCGATTGGGGAGGTTTCGTTATGGAGGCTAATTTTCCCGACCGTTGTGCCAAAGATACCTTCTTTGCCTACCTTGACATTAAGGTCGCCATGTACAATAGAAAGAGTCCTTGGTCGCACCGTCCTTCTCTTCCGTCGGCGCGTGGATACAAATCAGCGATATATTGTTATGTTTCGATTTGATGCGGATTGTGGCTAAACGTTCATCCACGGAAGGGAGTACCAGTGGCGACGGAATCTCTCTCCTACCACAAATTCAACACCAAATTTTTATGGCAGCTATATGATCTCACCTTCTTCTATCCTTGTCCCGCTCATTGCACTTCTTGGAAGGCTTAAACCTTACATGGATATCAACCAGCTAGACAGCGGCATTTTCCCGATTAACGGTCCGGACATACCGAGTGCATGCCCTCAAATACTGATCCTTAAAAAATTTGCGGGGCTGGGTTATATAGATTGTGGCTTCAAAACCCTATTCACATGTATCTCATATCACTCATATCACTAGGCTCAAAAACAAATCCTAAGTACTGCTTTTATTCACTCAATAGCCATTGACACAAAATAATTAACTAAACTATATTCAGTCAATCACCAACTCACCGTGTATAAACACATTTTCCAAAACATTGGAGGAACCTGCGTTCAGCACACTTTACAAGTGCGTCACGGAAACGTTTAAATGATACAGAAAATGAGTCACAAGAGCATGATTGTACACAGGACACGCGCCAGCCGCAACACTTTGTGGAATAACGCCTGTTAACAAGCGCCCATTACAGCGAGACCGGTTGGTCTAAACACTCACGGTCACAAATTCCGCCATTAAGCTC
The DNA here is from genome assembly GCA_037013455.1 of Ceratitis rosa. NCBI lineage: Eukaryota > Metazoa > Arthropoda > Insecta > Diptera > Tephritidae > Ceratitis > Ceratitis rosa. Next base: position 10,859,553 of record JAWMAG010000046.1, read on the forward strand.
GCCCAACAACACACCTGGATAACATCTTGTACGATTTGTCCTCTTAGTTGAGATGGCTGTGCGCGACAAGCGACGTGCCAGATGCGAGAATTGAGACTGATGTAAGCCCAAAGGTGAGCTGCATAGTTGGTGAGCCGCGCCACCGTATGCGTACGTGGACATGAGCGAAAACTTCTTATAAAGTCATTAACGAGACGCGAATGAGTATACCTGAGTGGGAGTATAGGAGTGATGGGTGGATATACGAGTATGTACGTATGTATTACAAAACACTACACAAGGGTTTTGGCAGGTATCTTAGTGAATTCCATATTACATGTTTACAAGCATATAAGCACTGATTTATGCTTAGAGCTGTTGTTTGACAACAGCGGAACTCCTTTGAGAAGAGGGGAAATAAACGAAATGTTCAACTGTGAGAGAGTTCATGAAGTTTTGAATTCTATGAACTTTTCCATCATCAAATCGCAAAGTGGCTGCTGTATGCTCTCAATTGTTTCACGTGCTCCATTTTTGAGGTCTTGAATCGACGTTGACTTGTTGGTGTAGACCTTATCTTTCAGGTGGTCCCGAAGGAAGAAGTCGCAAGGTCTTAAATCAACAGATCTCGGTGGCAAATTTCAATCCCTTTGTCGAGAGATAACACGGACCGGAAACTTTTCCCTTAAAAGATCGATGGGTTCGTTGGTTGGCTCATTTAAGGCAAAGTAAAGTCCAAGGACACCGCCGATCAAATTCCAGATCATTTTTATGCATTTCAAGTACCCAATCAGCGAAGACACGACGTTGTTGATGATCGGCCGGCTTGAGTTCTTATGTTAACTATGCTTTATAAGCCCTAAGACTCAAGTCCTTATACCAAATACGGTGTAACGTCGTTTGTGGAAAGCGCAATTCTAAAGAACGACGTGGAATGAACGAATCTGGGGTTTCTTCAACACTTTGGATTACAGCAGTTATGTCCTTGAGCGACGGGTACGTGTTTTCTTCTTCACATGACTAACTTGTGACAACAGCTCTATTTTTTCTACCAATTTCCGTATCGCGGTCCGACAAAGTGATTAAAGACCGGACATTTTTCCGTAGAGTCTCGAGAAGGTCGACAAAAATCTTCAGCTGATGACCTTACCGTAGCTCTGGTGAAGCCCAAAATCGACAAAGATCCACGAATGACACAACAAATCCTTTTTAATGTTTTGTGCTTGAATGCCACAGCTGTTTCGTAAATATTAGGTCAAGTAAAAAGTTCGTTCGTTTTTTTATCAATTTTTAAAAATATGATCACTTTGTGTACATTTGTCCGATTTAAGTCAAATATGCGCCGTTTTGTCCGTAAACTTGTTGCCAATGAGATGCCAACTGCATTATACCCCTCTCGTAGAAGGCTGCGTACCTATTGGCAAGAAACTCGGAGAACCAATTTTCACAGGCCTCTCTTCAGGCAAACTTCTCACCATTAAGCGCGTTCGCCGTGGACAGGAAAAGATGGTAATCACTTGGTGCTAGGTCCGGACTATAAGGTGGATGCATTAGGACCTCCCATTCGAGCTCCTGGAGCTTCTGGCGCGTCTCCAAAGACGTGTGTGGCCTGGCGTTGTCCTGATGGAACACAATTCGGCCTCTGTTGATCAAAGATGGCCTCTTCAGGATGAGTGCTGCCTTCAAGTGGTCCAGTTGTTGGCAGTAGAGGGCCAAATTCAGCGTTTGGCCATAGGAGAGTAGCTCGTAGTAGATGATTCCTTGCCAATGCCACGAAACACACAGCAAAACCTTCCTGGCCGTCAATCCTGGATTGGCCACCGTTTCCGCCGGCTCACCGCGTTTCGACCACGACCTATTTCGCTTGAGGTTGTCGTAAGTGTTCCACTTTTCATCGCCAGTCACCAAACGCTTCAGAAAGGGGTCCACTTTGTTGCAATTCAGCAGCGATTCGCAGATGAAAATTCGGTCCATCATGTTTTTTTGCGTTAGTTCGTGTGGCACCCAAACATCGAGCTTCTTTTTGAATCCAAGGATATGCAAATCGTTCCAAACGGGTTTCTGGCTTATCTTTAGTTCCACAGCAATTAAATAAGTGCTCACGATTGTCTGTTTCCACTATTTCCATCATTTTATGGCAATTTTCGACGACAGGCCTCCCGACGCGTGGTGCATCTTTGACATCGAAATTACCGGAATGGAACCTAGCAAACCATTTTTGTGCTACACGTTCGTTTACAGTATCGGGCCCATAAACTAAATTAATTTTTTCAGTCGCTTTGGCTGCTTTTTCACCTTGATCGAAGAAATATTGTAAAAGATAGCGAATTTTCTCTTTGCTGATGTCCATCTTTGACGAGCGCTCCCAACGTACTCAGTCAATCAATCGAAAAATTGTCAAAGACAAACTTTTAGCGCGAATAAACACGTTTTCAGCGCCGTATATTATGAAATGAGGCGACACGTAACACTAGTGCTATGGACAATAACGCCATTTCCTAGATAAAAACCGAACGAACTTCTTACTTGGACTAATATTAAGAAATCATCTGGAATACACGAAGAAATCTGATCGATGGGTACCACTAATTTTAAATGAGGCCCAAAACGGGGCTCGAATGCATTTTGCTTAATTTTTCCTAAACAAATTCGAAAATGGTCAGTCTAGCAGCTTGAATAAAGTCTTGGTTCTGTTAGTACGATCCAGAAACCAAACAGCAGTCCATGGTATTGAGCCCAGCAGCAGCAAACCCACCCGCAAAATCTAAGCAACAAAAATTAGCAGCAAAAGTAATGATGTCAGTTTACTTCACCCGATCTAAAATCCTAGCTGCTATTCCACTGGAAAAGGGTCAGACGGTAACTGCAAAATGGTACACCGAGGAGTGCTTACCAAAAGTTTTCAAAAAATTTTTGGAAAACAGGAAGAAAGAGGATTTGCGGCGCTACCTTTTACATCATGACAACGCGTCATCCTACACTGCTAAAATAACGAGTAATTCTATTGCGATCTTTGGGATCGAAGAAATACGTCCAGAACCATATATCCCGGATATAGCACCTTGTGATATCAGGTTATTTCCAAAAATTAAAAAAGGTTTAAAAGTAAAGGTGTGTAATAGCAACGAGGAGATAATTAAAGAGGTTAATGCTGAACTTGATAAGCTTAAAAAGCAACACTACTTTCAGAATTGAATCTATAGGCCTAAGAAGTGCATTGAAATCAATGGCGATTATGTAGAGAAGATAAAAAGGATAAAGATTACGAATAAATACAAAAATAATTTTTTTTCATCTGGTCAATTTACCGAACTTTTGTTAATCCCCTCATACAAGTAATAACACAATCACTCAATTGTTAGAAGTGATAAAACGTTCATACGCTTTTCGTCTACTCTCGTGTATTCTCTCAATAACAACTCTTCCGTTGTCACGCGCCTAAAGCTATGCTTACACAATTTACCAAATCGCGAGCCGCACTCACACACGCACACACACAAACGCACATCCACAGCGTACGTGTATGCACAGCATGTGCTTTACTTAATATGATTAAATTTAATCAGCAGGTATATGTCAACATAATTGCTTACAACTACAATTAACACACACGCACACACATACATACATATATTACTTAAGTTAACACACACACACACACACACACATACATAAATATCGTACTTAAGTGAAAATGTTAACTTACGCAGTCACGCGTACGTGCGTTAAGAAGACAACGCCTTAGTCCTCAACCGTTCGCCAAAAACAACCTAGGCTATGTATGTGTGTGTACATACGTGTACATATGTATGTACAAAGCAAGTGGTCGCAGGCGTTTAACCCATTCATCGCCATCAAAGCGTGTAAATTGTTGTAGCAACATCTCGACTACCTTTTTCACCTCTCCCAAAGACTCGCACACGCTGACAACGACGTTTGCTACTCACACACACACACATACACACACCCACACAAGTTCATTAATTTCTGTTCATAATCACGTGCACAAAATTTCCATTTCGTGTTATGCAAATTAATGAGGTTAAGTCGAGTAGTTTTGTGCCTTTCCGGTGATGCAAGGCGGCGTCGACAAATTGCCACAAACGTATTTACATCATCAGTCAGCTAGTTTAGTAGTGCTTATAAGTGGTTGGCTACGCTGTGTGATGGATTCCTTTGTTAAATTTGCTCACAAAATATGTGGCTTGTTGTTGTTAAATCGATAGGGAGGCGACAGGAAGGAAGTCAATTTGATTAGACAATTCCTATTTGGTTATTTGTGTGACTTTGAATGCAGCTGTTGAAAATTAGCTTAGTTTACATATACTTAGATGGCGAAACAAAACATAAATAGATAAGCATCGTATACATTAAGAAAGCTACAAAAGCTTGCAACCTTGAGAATTTTTAAATTGTGTTCACACAGCTCGATTATACGAACTAATTAAGCATTAAATTATGTAATTGAATAAAATGAAATCGCTCAAACATTGAATAAAACCTTGTTTTGTGCAATGTAATTATTTAATTTGGGTAGCATTTTTATTTTTTGAATCAAATGATAACCCGGCTTTTGGTTCGCCACTTAAAGCCTTTTGCTCATCTCATCAAACATTCATCACAGAGCTGCATGTGGGATTTTTTACGAATTGCTGCCAATAAGTTACTAAATTCCAAATTTATGGTATAGGTTCCATCATGATGTAGTGTTTAAAGCTAAATTAATTATCAATTAACAAATTGTGCACCGGTGTGAACAGCATTAAGGCTTTATAAATCAATAAAAACTCATTACGTAATTTTATTTGCTGCCCAGAAAAATTGTGATTTGCCTTACACAATACTTTCATGCCAGTTCTTATATTCGCCCCAACTGTTCGGAAAATTTCGAACGCCTCTACGACACAACATCCCCCAATGAGTTGAGGGTGATCGATTTCGCCGAGGACCGATATACGGTTATCTGGAGCACTAGACTCCAGCACAAGAAAATTCATCAAGTGGTTGTCTTCAACTTGAAAAACTCACAACCAGATCGATCATGTTGTGATAGACAGACGATATGTCTCCAGTGTTCTTGCCACACGTAGACTCCGAGGGCTCAACATCGACTCGGCTCACTTTCTTGTAACAGCAATCTGGAAGCAAAGTACGTCCATGAACAGGCACAAGGAAGGTTCGACGTCGAAAAGGTTCAATCACAACATACAGCACAAAGGCTTTCTATTCAACTTGCACTCTTGCTTCCTGAAAGCACTCAGGATATAGCGACCCCGATTCCCCAATTGATGACGATGACACAATTGTTTCATTGTCCAAATATGAAAAAATTCGACGATCAACCGCCCACTTGAAATGCCACAAAACGGAAAGACCGATGAAATGCCGGCCGAGCTGTTCAAACACAAGGGCGAAGAACTAAATACGATCGTCGATTTTAAAGCAGCCTTCGACAGCACGAAATGGGGCTGACTCTATGCCGATATGTCTGAATTTGGTATCCCCGCAAAACTTATACGGCTAAGTAAACTGCCCTTGAGTAGCACGAAAAGCTCCATCAGGTTCTGGAAGGACCTTTCCGAGACTTTCGCTACCAAACGACGTTTCAGACAAAGTGATTCCTTATATGACTTTTTTAACTTATTACTGGAGAAAATAGAGTACCTTCTTCTATAAGAGTGTAGAGCTGCTGGCGTACGTCCATGGCACTAGCCATAACAACCGCGCCATGAGCTCTGCTTTCTCTACACTGGATAAAGAAGCGAGGTATATGCATCTGGTAATGAACGAACGCAAGACAAAATATATCCTGTCTTAAACCAGACAATCATCGCATTCGCGACTCGGCTCCCACGTCACTGTTGACAGTCATAACTTTGGCGCCGTAGATAACTTCGTCCATCTAGGGACCAGCATCAACGACAATGATGTCAGCCTGAAAATCCAACGCAGAATCATTCTTGCCAATAGGTGCTACTTTGGACTGAGTAGGCAATTGAAAACTAAAGTCCACTCTCGACAAACAAATACCAAACTCTGCAAGTTGCTTATCGCTTCCGTCCTACTATATGACGCGGAGGCATGGACGATGACAACATCTCATGAGTAGCTGCGCTGGCTAGGTGATGTTTACCGTATGGATAAGTTCACTCCAGCTTAGGAAGTGTTCGATGCAATACTCCCCGTAGGAAGCAGAGGATGAGGAAGGCCTCCACTTTGTTGGAAGGACCTCGCAGTACTTAGAATTTCTAGCTGCGCCAAATAACGGATCGGAAAATAATCGCTACTTAATATAAAAGCGGCGTTGTAAAAACCTCTTTGATATGAGTCTCAACGGCTTAAAAGCAACCCATATATCAAGTCTTGTGATTTTAGTGATGACATTCTCATCTTGTAAACGACCTCTTCCGAACTTAGCCTAAAAGAAAAGTTCAACCCTGTGGGAAGAAAGTAATGCCAGGTATAGATATTGTTGAAAACCCTACTCTTACTCAACCACGACACACTAAAGGTATGTACTATATATCGCACTCTCTCACTCTTTCCTCACTCTTTTTTCTCTCTCTCCCCCTCTCCTCTGTCTCTCTCTCACACTCTCTCTCTCTCCTTTCTCTCTCTCTCACACTCTCTCTCTCTCTCACACTCTCTCTCTCTCCCCTCTCTCTCTCTCACACAGTCTCTCTCCCTCTCCCCTCTCTCTCCCTCTCCCCTCTCTCTCTCTCTCTCTCTCACTCTCTCTCACACTCTCTCTCCCTCCCCCTCTCTCTCTCCCCTCTCTCTCTGCCTCTCCCCTCTTTCGCTCTATCTCTTTCTCTCTCTCACTCTCTCTCTACTCCAAGATCCTAAATAGTTACTAAAAAAATTTAAGCTGAAACCTCTGTACGAAAGCAGACGCCGGGGTTTAAGAGCTCTCAAAAGAGATTGTCTTTGCTCCACGACAGGTATTCTCTAGAATAGAGATTGGGTAATATCATAAGGTAGCTTGAAGTCACTATCAAATATTGCAGAGCGACTGTGTAATTTTTGGACCAACCAGCTAGTCGTAATGTAACGCTCCGAATATTTTGAAAAAAAAAAAATGCTCCATTTGTCGGATAAGCCCACTGTGAGGGCCACCACTACTAGAAATACAAATTAGCAGAATTCCACCATAAGTTCATGAAACTGATGACAAATGAAAAATGATTTGTTAGTTAAAGTTTCCCTTTAATTACCAACAACACCTGCTCCTATTAACGCAGTTGTTTGGAGAGCAAAAAGCTGAAGAGCACAAATCTGCTCGTGATTTCCTAACTTGCCGCCCTAATAACTGAGGTGTCTGGCTGTGAGTGAGTGTGCGTGGGTTGGGGCTGATTGGCGCGCATTCATTATCGCAATGGTATGAAAATACATACATATACAATATGCTTATTTTCAAGAAGGAAGAAGAATAAGCATTTAATATTTGCATAGAACCAGAGACAAACTGTGAGTGAGTAAAGAGCAAAGGGCAGCCGCCGGCCGTATGTGAGTGTTCGAGAAAAACTTCCGTTTAGGAAACAAAAACAATAATGTCTGAAGTTCAGCTGGCTAGTAGACTGGCAAAGCTAACTACCAACAAACGGACAGACAACCATACAGACAGATATATGGAAATGTATATTTATGCACAGACATTGGCTGGATGACTGGCTGCCTTGCATACTGGAAGCCAATGAAGCGTAATGGTAATGAAATGACAAGACTGCAAAAAGTATGCCTAATTACCTACCAGCAGTAGTCAAGCTAACAGGAGCAGAAATAATAGCAATGGCAACAATAAGAGCAAAAATAAATTGCGAAACAGGCAAGAACGGTAACGAGGCGAGTAAAGAGAAATCTAAAGGTATCAAAAAGGAATAGAAAGTAGAGCGGAAATTCAACTACTTGTTGCTCCCCCTCTCTCTCTTGCACTCTCTATCTCTCTTCCCCTCCCTCGGTTAGGGGTTTAGTGGTGCTGCTTAGTTGCTGTAAGACGGCACTGACGTCAAGCATACTTGACTCATTAGCATCATTAATCAGTTGGAAAAAATTAAGCAGCCATTATGAAGGAGAGAGAGAGAGAGAGGGAGATTGAACTTCTTAACATGCACAGAATACTGAGTGGAGTGGCGAGGTGTGCGGATTAAGCAGTAAGAGAGAAGAAACTTTATTCAATATTTTTCTACTAACATATATTTTATAATTATTATTATTGTTTTTTTTTTTTTTTGAACACTCATTTATATATATATATATTTCTTTTAGCTTTGCTAAAGCAGTTAATTTAAAAGTTAATTTTAGTACCATTCACCGTTCACTATGCGAGTAAATGGCGCAAATAATCCCGGACTAACTTTGCATTTTTCAATTATTCATTCATTTATAAAATGTGCGTTCTTTCCTTTCGAGCAAAAAAATAAAAATTTTATAAGAAAACGGATTTTTCTTCTTGCAGCAATTAAATTGCGCTTTCTTTTTACCTTCGTGAACTTCATTAAACTGACACTTAATGCAGTAGTTTTCTTGATTAATTCGATTAATGGCAGAAATAAAATTTGATTTGTGTAAAAAAGAAGAAAATATTGAATTTTGAAAATACAGGATTATAATTTTTTGTGTATTTGACTCTTCTATACCATGCACGCAGGTAAATACTAAAAGCAAAAGAGAAAGACCCATCAAGATTTGTACCGATAAGATCCGAAACACCAACTGAATTGATTAGCCATGTCCGTCTGCCCGTCCATTTGAACGCAAGCTAGTTCCTCAGTTTTTTGAGATGTTTCAACCAAACTTGGCACAAATATGTACTGATACATTTCTATGGAACCACCCATTTTGGACCAATTTTTCATATTTGAGGTTTTTGGCAGATTTAAATAAGCATCTAGAAGCGTGAGAGCATGCAGTGAAGAAAATATAGCGGCCGTAGCTGATAGTGTACACGGAGACCGTGGAAAGTCGATTCGGCGCCATTCGCAACAACTCGGACTGACGTATGGAACGATTTGGCGCATTCTACGTCAAGATCTTAAGTTGGAAGCACATAAAATACAGCTTGTGCAAGAACTGAAGCCGCTCCAAAGCGACATTGCTTCGCTCTGTGGGCTCTTGAAAAGTTTAAAAAAAAATACGACGCTTTCGAACCAAATTTTGTTCAGCGATAAGGCCCATGTCTGGCTCAATGGATGTGTAAACAAGCAAAATTTACACATTTCAGACAAAGAGCAACCTGAAGAGATTCAAGATCTGTCATCTTATCCAGAAAAATCAACGGTTTGGTGTGGTTTGAAATCATTGGTCCATATTTCTTCAAAAATGATGAACGTAACCGAAAATGACGTCTTTTATCGGGTCATGATAACCGTTCGTGATCTCGGCAACATTGGGTTACAGCAAGTCGGCGCCACTTCCCACATATCGCATCAATCAATGGATTTATTGAGAGAACATTTCGATGAGCACATAATTTCACGTTTTGGGCCGGTCGTTTGGCCATCAAGTTCTTGTCATAACACACCGTTAGACTTTTCCCTGTAGGCATATATGATGTCTTAAGTCTGTGAGAAAAATTCGGTTTCGATTCAGACCTTGGAGCCCGCGAAAATTGTACTCAACGGATGGACCATCTGTGACGTAGCCGCGGCCAACATTTTAAAGATATAATCTTCAAAAAATAAATGCCAAAGGATGTTCTTTCGAATGATAATAAACATTCTCCATTCCCCAAATTTTAATTTTCTGTGTTTTTTCTTTAAAAAAAAGTAGGGAACTTTGAAATTGATCTCCCCTCATAAGCATAAAATTTGGATTCTCTTCTTCTTCTTCTTCATTGGCGTGGGCACCGCCAACAAATGAAGGGACCTACAGTTTATTTTAAGCCGCCACCGAACGGCTATGAGGAGCTTTTACCTCATGTCAGAAATGCACTCGAGCGACCGCAATTAGAAAATTTAACTTCATTTTTTATATATATTCTATAAGCCTAATTAGAAGTGGAAAAAGCAACTTTAAAACATAGAATGTCGCAACGACTTCCTCCTTTGTTCTCCTTTCTCCATTCTCTACAAGGCAGGAAAGTAAATCAGTCTTCTCGTACAAGTGTTTTCACTTCCACGCCTACCCGTTGTAACTAGAGTAGTTTTAGTGACCGAGCATCGAGTAGGTTCGAATGCTCGGGCAGAACTTTGAAAATGCATCGCATGACTTCCATCACCGGCACCGCTTCACGAGTTTAGACTGCAGCCGCTTCGGAAAACTCATCACAGCATTGGAAAATTCCAATACTTTTTTAATACTAAAAATTGTTTTTAAAGCTTAGATATTTTACATTATTGCCTGAAAATTTCGTTTACCGCAATAATTTCCTTCACTTTAAAAAAAAAAAAAAGTTCGGAATAAACGTTTTTTTTCGGGTTCTAAAGGAGACTACTGCCTTAACAAATACATACATACACATATATATACATGTATATATATGTATATATAATGCTCTAAATTAAATAACCACAAAATAACAAATAACTGATATTGTGAATCAATTTTTAATCTCAAAATAAATCAATGGCTTTTGTTTATTTCTAAAAGCATGGAGTAGACTAATATTATGGGTTAAAAGCTTTAAGTTTAAAAAACAACTTAACACAATACACGTGTGTCGTACATATATACATACACTTATATATACATATGTATATACAAGTAAATCAAACAAATTAGATAAGCAAACTCACAGACTGTCCTCTCATCATTATCAACAACAGCAGCAGCAACATCATCAATCAGCGTTTGCATACATTTAGGCGTATTACAATAATTAGTGCTATGCACATACGCCTTTGTAGAAATATAAGTGCACTGGTACTGTAACTTATACATATATATATATATATGTATTGTTAATAATATGTTTAGTGTTTGTCATTACACCGTTACGCTTACAGGCCACTCGTTGGTCATTTCGAAATGCGCTAAAATGTGCAGCACGTGGAGTGGACAGCAGCTGTATTTAGACATTTAACAAAGCAATGCACACAGATAGGCTGCTGATATAGGCAAATTTACACAATCGTCTGTATGTTATATAAGTGGAAAAGCGCACGTAATAACAATAATATAAATCAACCATAATGTGAAGTGGTAAAAAGGCCGACATTATGCACTCGATGGTTCTCCTATTAGATTTTTGTATAGCAAATATTTAAAAAAAAAGGAAAAAAGTCAAAAATATTTTACTCAAACTCAATGAAACCACAACCTCTTAGTCAAACTCTTTTATTTACAAATAGTATTTTAACGAACCCCACCCCTTCTCCACCTTAGTCATGCACTAAAACACAATGTACTCCAACAACAACTCACCCCTTAGTGAATTGCCTTGTTATTCATTACCTTAAAACAAACTATTTGTTAATTCAAAAGGCATTTTGAGCACATGAGTGACATAGCCATTGACAGGCAGCTGCACTAAGCTGAGCCGATTGTGAGAGAGAAAGAGAGAGAGAGATCGCTTTGATCGGGTTCTCATAAGTGCATAATGTGTGTAAAATGGTAATGCGGCTATAAGGAAATGCATAAATGAAACAATATGCAGTTGCATGATAAAATATTTAAAGGAACTAACTCAATATTTTTAAATTTGAGTTTTATTTCTGTGGTAAAAATTCTTTAAAAAAAAACACGAATGGAGTTCGAAGTGGAAAAACTACGAAAAAATTTGTTTCTCAATTAAAAAAAAATAAATAAACATAAGTACAATAGTAACAATAACTCTTTATTAGAAAATATTAACTCAGATTTAATTTTTTACTACTTCTCGCATAAAAAAAAAAATTTTTATTAAATTAAAAAATCTAAAAATAGAATTTTAAGAAATAAAAATGGCGAAATCAGATAAAAATTTAAATTTAAAATGATATAGATGAATAATTATTACATTGACCTAACGCAAAATTTTTAAATTTGAATTTTCTTTCACAGACTAAAAAATAAATAAAGATACTATATTTGGTACATATATATAATAATAATGAAATATTGTAAAGACATACATATGTATGTATATACGTAAAAAGTTTTGAAAATTTAATTTATTCTGTTCAAAAAAGGACAATTTCAATATAATAATTATAGTAATAGTAATAGCCATGAATTCGTAGAATGAAATGGCAAAAAATTTTGGAATTTCATTTTTATTAATGTAAAAAAAAAATACTTAAAATTGTTATTAAATTTTTTTTTACAAAAAATAATTAAATTTATGTATTTGTGATGAAACATTATAATTATAAAATTAAAAATGTTTTAAATTTTTGCTCAGTTATTAAAACGAGAAAAAAATATGAAATATATTGAAATATTTTTAGCTGTAATTTAATTTTTTTTGTAATTTTCGAAAGACACATTTGTTTATTTTTGTATGTTTTTAACATATATTTTTATTTTATTTACCAGGTATGTTAGGTGAAATTTGCCGGTAATTTTCAGAGGAATCTCAAAATTTTTTTATTCAAAGTATTGACCATTGGATTCTACACATTTCGCCCATCTCTCAGGCAAATTATGGATACCATTCCAAAAAAACTTTTTCTCTTTCGAGGCAAACCATTCGACGAGCCATTTTTCGACTTCTTCAAAATTAGCAAAGCACTGCTCTGCAAGGGAGTGTCCCATCGATGCGAAAAGGTGATAGTCGGACGGGCCGAGGTCTGGAGAGTACGGCGGGTGCGATAACACACTTATTTCCCAATTAAGTGTTTTTAATGTGTCTTTGACCAGTTTAGCGGTAATGAGACGGCGCGTTGTCATGTTGCAAGATAACTTTGCCATGTCTTCGGGCCCATTCCGACCGTTTTTCGAGCAATGCATGATTCAAATTGATCATTTGTTGTCGGTAGCGATCCTTGTTCACCGTTTCACCAGGTTTTAACAACTCGTAGTACACCACAGCACACTGGTCCCACCAAACACAGAGTATTGTCTTACGGCCAAAGCGATTTGGCTTACAGTCGATGGGCCAGCTTCAACAGGGGAAAGCCATTATTTTTTTCGCTTCGGGTTCTCAAAATAAATCCATTTTTCGTCCTCCGTGACAATTCGATGCAGAAAAGATTTCCTTTCGAATCGTTGAAGCAGCATTTCACAAACGGTTTTTCGATTTTTCCAAATTGCTTCTCGAGTCACATGGATGTTTATTGTCTGTCAAATCGAAATCACCACATTTAAATTGACGAAACCATGTCTCACATGTTCTAATAACTGGAGCATGTTCACCATAAGTTTCTACTAGCAACCGGTGAGCTTCAGCTGTTTTTTTCTTTTGATGAGATAAGAAAAGCAACGAATGCCGCAAATGCGATTTACTTGGAACGAAACTCGACATATTCACTGAGGTAAACAATTAAAGGGTGGTTAAATTGTATGGGCCGATGTTGAATGTGAACCACACCTAAACGCCAAGTTTTTTTACGAATTTAATTTGACATTTCTCTATTTCAGACTTACTCAATTTGAACCATGGAGAGATACACAATCCAACAACGTGTTAAAGTTATCCAGACTTATTATGAAAATTTTCGAAGAAAATCATCTTCAGTGATGAGGCACATTTTCACCTCAGTGGATTCGTCAATAAACAGAATTGCCGCATTTGGGCGAATGAGAATCCAAGAGTGATTGTCGAAAAACCAATGCACCCACAAAGAGTAACTGTTTGGTGCGGTTTATGGGCTGGCGGCATCATCGGGCCGTATTTTTTCCAAAATGAGGCCGGTCAGGCAATTACTGTGAATGGTGTTCGCTATCGTGAGATGATAACGAATTTTTTATGGCCACAATTGGAAGATATGGATGTGGACGATATGTGGTTTCAGCAGGACGGTGCCACTTGCCACACAGCTAACGAAACAATGGCTCTTTTGCGCAACAAATTCAATGGCCGTGTTATCTCACGTAATGGCGATGTAAATTGGCCCCCAAGATCATGTGATTTGACACCGTTGGACTTTTTTCTCTGGGGTTATTTGAAAGAAAAGGTGTACGGCGATAAGCCAGCAACAATTCAAGAGCTAAAGGATGAGATAATTCGGCACATTAACGGCATAGAAACTCCATTATGCCTCATTGAGTAATACCAATATATCATAATAAAATAAAATTTCAATAATTTCCTAAATAGTTTGTGTTTTATTCAAAATCAACATCGGCCCTTGAAAATTTAACCACCCTTTATGACGCTATTATTTTGGCGGAATGTGACTTGCGTATTTTTGTAGGTTAATGTCAATAGAAAAAAATTAGATACATGCCAAATCATAGAAATTTATACATATTGCTAGCGACATCTACTAGTAAAACCGGCACACTTCAACAAACACACCTGGTATTTGGAAAACAAATTCCAAACTGAAAATAATTTTTTCTAATTTATTGTAATCAAATTGAGTATAGAAATGGATCAACTAAAAACTTAAACAAAAATAGTAAAAATAAAAAAATTTTGGATGCTTTTTCAGGTCATTATTATGTTGAATTGTTTTTAGGCTTTAGTTTTTATGGACCATATATTTTTTTGGAAATAGTGAGAAATATATGGTATGAAACAGTTCCATAAAAACCAAAAAAAAACAAGTTAATTTTTAGAGTTAGGTTGTTTTATTCCGAATGCACAGTTCATTGAAGGTCAGTACGATAATTTTTTCGTGTTTTGAAAAATATCTACAAGACAAAGTTAAAGTATTTTTTTTTTTAATATTTATAAATATTTATAAAAGTGGCTTAACCTAATTTTGAAATATTAAAAAAATACTTATGCTGGTAGTTTTTTGGTTTTATCTTAAACAAAAAAAAATTAAAAAAAAAATTTTTAATTGACGAGCCTAAAACTTGTATAGTTTCATTTAACACATTTTCTCTTACAGAAAAACACCTTTTTGCTAGCCATTGCTATTTATCACGTCAGTGAAATAAAAAAAAATGTATATAAAAACAGTGTAACTCAAAATTTTAAATTTCTGAGAAAATAAGCAAAAATGGATATCTCTGTACAAAGCAAGCAAAAAATGCAAAAATTTACAAAAAAAAAATTTCTGTAGTTACGTTGTTTTCATTAGTATTTTTTTTTTACAAAATTTTAAAATAATTTAGAGCCTAAAAATTTGAAAAACATAAAATAAAAAAAAATTCTGAACATAACCCGTTTAAATCTATTTTCATTTAATAACTAAGCTTTTTAAACTGTTTTTAACAATGACTTTCCACACCTCGCTGTCAAATGTCAATCAAAGTAAATGGAAAATTTCGTTATATCATCAAAATGTTCTGTTGCTTTGCGATAATATTAATTGTGTTTTTCTAATGCATACAGCATATACTCGTACATATATATGTACAGACAAATGATGCTAAAACTGCATTTATGTGCAGGTAAAGCCTAATACTATCAAATACATATATATGTGTGTTGATGATTTTTCCAATTTAAGTATGTATATTTGTATGTATGTATCTGTATGTATATATGCACATATTATATACTGGCAAACTCATATTTGTACATATTTTGATGTCAAATATATATGTACATACATACATATACTAATATGCTTTTGCATTTTCAACATCACTTAAACTTAGTTTTGCATTTTCATCTCAGCTATTTTTGGGGTTAAGCTTTTTATCGGTGTTTATGCAGCTTGAATGAGAGAGAAAAAAAATATTTTTATATTTTACGAGTATGTATGCTATATGTACATAAATACACATGGCTTAGGTGCTCCTTGCACCCATGCAGTTCTTACTATTATAACTTCCTCCATACATACATACATACCGAGTACGTATTTATCAATATGTGTGAATGCCTAATTAAACTACATTGATCCGATTACGGTGGCTACTGTGTGTTGTTGTAGCATTATGGGAATGCAAAAATTGTTATGCCAAATTTATTTTTCCGAAAATTTCACAACCGAATTTCTACACAGAGAATTGTTGCAGATATTTTAAGGAATCAAGAAAGATCAAATAAATTTGACTAAAAATAATTTTGGCTTATATAAAATAAAAATATATAATTTTATAAAAATAAAAATATATAATTATATAATTTATTTTTTTTCAAACTAAGCTTTAAATAAAAACTCAACTTTTGATCAACAAAGCAGTGAGGAATTTCAACTCAGAGTTTCATTAATGATTCCAGACTGTCCTGCTATGACTTTTCACTTACAAGGCACAAGAATAAGCATATTCTTAGGCGCTTTCTTTAAAGTATATAAAATTTTTTATTAAAAATTAACAGTTTTGTCTAAAAAAAAATATTAACAGAGCTTCTCCTTCGGTTATTTGTGCTCTTAAAAGCTTAATATCTTACCCTTTGTACTACAATACTCATGCTGATGCATGCACCTTGGCAAATCTTCGCCACCATATTTGAATAGCTCCGCTGATAATTCATCGGCTCCTTTCCTATCATAGAATTTTCTAGTATTCACTCCGTCAAAATACTCCTTAGGCTCTTCATACTCACGAACTGTCAACAAATGTGTCTTATTTCCTCTTTCGGCTCGGGGTATCAATCCTACCCCGCACGTGCTGTGGTCGATCGCAGGATTGCAGTTTGACATTCCTCATCGTACCAGATCTTTTTCTGGCACAGCCGAAAACCAATTGTTTCTATAGCTGCCTTACGTAGGGAGCACCACCGGGAGCACCACCATTACCTTATATTGAGTTGTTGCTAAGTGTTCTCAAGAAGCAAGTGCTGTCTGGTGTGATTGCCGCTTGCCGATGTCGAATTTTCCATGTGTTGCTGCACGGAGCCGGGTACGTATCTTCGCTGTCACTCCGAGTCGATGCTAAGTCCTCGGAACGTACACTCATCTACAATAGAATACTGGAGACACAACATTATCGATCTGGTGATGAGTTTTCGATCTGAATACGTACCTTGATTGATTTTCTTTTACTGGAATCTAATACTACATACAAACATATTTCAGGAACCGGTTAAGTCAATCTGCCTCAACCCATATGGGGATGTTTCGTTGTTGAGACTGAATTTTCTAACTGTTGTGCCAACGTTAAAGTCCCCAAGCACAGTTTTGAAATCGTAGCGGGCCAATTCGCATAATCCATGTACTCATAAAAGATATCCCTGGTGGCATCGTTCTTCTCTCCCGCCGGAACGTGGGCACAAATCAGTACTCGTGACTGTGTCTCGCTCTCATCACAAGTCCAAAACAAAATTTGCGCTCATTTATATGGCCGTCCTTGTCCCATCTATCGCACTTCTTGAAGAGCGTTCATGTCAGCCATTGATCTCACGAAGATAATAAAACACCTTGGCAACAGCGCATGACCACAACCTTTGTACGTTACAGGGAACTCTGAGTACAGCTTTCTGACGTCGAACCTTCTTTGTCTTTGAAATTGATAGACGCTCTCTTCTGCACAAAGGCATGTTAGTATCTTCAAGACATATTTTCCAGATAACGTGATGAATATTCTTTGTAGTGCTACAGACAACTATATTTAATACTTCTTTTCTGCCGGGTTTAATGTCAAAACTCGGCGCTGTAGTCTTTTTCCCCAACGCAAATCCAACACCATATTTGTCGCTGTGGTAAATTTCATAAGGACTCTCATTCTTTCGTTCTTGTCCTGTTCATTACACTTCCTGGACGATGCAAATGTCAGCTGTTAGCCTTAGAAGGACATCAAAAGCTGAGCAGTGGCACCTTTCCAATAGAAACATCGGACATTCCAGTTGTATGATCTCAAATCGTGGCCTCAAAAATATGGGTCGGGGTCTCTCGCCTGAGGTTTATTGTTTATATTTTTCAATGATGTTTTGCCTACTTATTTTAGCACCCCGACAGATTTTTTGGCAAGTCTTTCGAACTTTCAGCACGAGTCCAACTAAAGCAGGGAAGTTGCTTCTAAACAATCACATATTGAAATTAAAACAAAATGTAACCATCTATAGTAAAAGGTGTATGACTCCACTAAAGTTTGAACTATTTCAGCACAATTGTAGGCAACGTTTTATTTTATATTTATAATTTTCATAATATAAAATAAAAGTTAAATAAAATCGCTGCCTACATTTAGGATGATTTTAGCTGAATATTTTCGACTAAAGCAAAGTCTTACTTCAATGTTGCATCATTTGATTATTACAGAGTACCAATAACGTTTCGTTATCGCATGAAGGAGTACACAGACAACATCGAAGGTGACTAAACAAATCTACAAATTAAGTCATACAGTTTGATGCGTGCGCTAGAACAACCTCCATTAATTTGCACATTTCTGCATAATTACTTGCAGCATTGTGATGCCTCTTACAGCTTAGGCTTAACAATTTATTTATCATTTACCCATTCACACGCGAAAAGGTCGTGCATCGGGCAACTCTCTTTGGCGGCAGCTTATGTGTGCGTCTGTGTTTGTGACGCGCTGATAGTTGACGGATTATATGTATATTCGTTTGTGAAATTTTAGCGGCTTTCATGCGCAATATATGTAGGTATGTATATATAAAGAGGAATATATTCGCAGAGTTATCGCGCATATAGGCATACACGCCGATAAGCAGCCTATGCGGCCATTTTCCTGACCGCCTATTATACTTCCTATGTATATCCACATAAATATGTATATATACGTATTTCTATGTAAATACTGGCAGTTTGATGGACATGTGACATGAAATATTGCTCAATCAGCCATGCGTGGCTTCAAACTCAATTTTTCGATGCTAATATCCCGCGCACAGACGTAAATTATGGCATACAAATGAACTTGTATGGATGTAAATATATATTATATGCATGTAAATTATACACATATATGCATTTACATATTTATGCATCGGAAGTAAGTCTGAGATTGTGTAGTATTTGCGGCATTTAACTAGAATTTAATGAGAATTAATGCACCAATGGATTTATTTGAAGAGTAGCCAACTTCAGGCAGAGTGACATGTCTTTTGGACTTTTAAAGGAGAAAGTTAGAAAACTTAGCTCAATCCAAAGAGCTAATGGCCTTCCATTTGGTGCAAAGTTTTCCTAATGCCTGGACTATTAACGGGTGATCCAAGCAGAGATACTTTTTTTCAATAGCCTTTTTTAGACAGATCCGTGTGAGCCCTGTCAAGCTGTTATTTTTTTTTTTTAGTATTGTTTGGCATTTCATCATAGAGATACTTATGCCCGAACAACGTTTACAAACCGCTCAACTTTGTTACGAAAACTCACGTTCTGTAAAGGATGTGTTTCGCGCGCTTCGCTCAACTTATGGTCAACATAATCGCCCAACTGAGCGTACTATTCGTAACACCATCACTCAACTTGAGACCCAGCATTCATTATTGGATAATAATCGACCAAATAAACCACAACCAGCATGCAGTGAAGAAAATACAGCGGCCATAGCTGAGAGTGTACCCGAAGACCATGGAGAGTCGATTCGGCGCCGTCCGCAGCAACTCGAACTGACGTGTGGAACGACTTGGCGCATTTTACGTCAAGATCTTATACTGAAAGCGTGCAAATACTGAAGCCGTTCGACTTTCCCAAACGACATCGCATCGCTCTATGGGCTCTTAAAAAGATTCAAGAAGACTCGACGTTTTCCAACCAAATTTTGTTCAGCGATAAGGCCCATTCTGGTTAAATGGGTATTTAAACAAAGAAAATTTCCGCACCTGGGACGAAGAGTAACCCGAAGGGATTCAAGAGCTGCTATTTTATTTAGAAAAAACGATTTGGTGTGGTGTGTAGGCCAGTGGAATTGTTGGTCCATTATTCTTCAAAAATAATGCCGTTGAGAACTCTACCGTCAATGGCGACCATTCTCGCGCCATGATAACCGATTATTTGAAGCCTGATATTGAAGATTGTGATCTCGGCAACATTTGGTTTCAACAAGACGGCGTCACTTCCCACACATCGCATCAATCAATAGATTTATTGAGAATACACTTCGGTGAGCAGATAATTTCACGTTTTGGGCCGATCGTTTGGCCATCAAGATCACACCGTTAGACTTTTCCCTGTAGGCATATATAAAGTCTAAAGTCTATGAGGACAATCCAGCTTCGATTCAGCCCTTGGAAACATCACGTGGGTCGTTCGCCAGTTACCAGTCGGAATGCTCCAACGAGTTATCGATATTTGGATGGACCATCTGAGACGTAGCCGCGGCCAACATTTGAAAGAGATAATCTTAAACAAACAAATGCCAAAGAGTGATCTTTCGAATGATAAAAAACATTCTTCATTAAATATGAGTTTTTGTGAGTAATGATAGTAATGATATATTTAACTCTATTTACTCTATTTATCTCTTGACGTCTTACCATCAAAACTAGGTAAAGAGAGGAATTACTTACTAATATAACAAAATCATATGGGCTACGAGAAGAATCTTAGCTTACGAGCACATAATCCTTGAGTACAGTTTAGTATGGCAACGCAGAACATTTAGATCACACGAGGCTCATCATTAACACTTTTGTGACATATCATTTTCCCACTTGATTCTTTAATGACTATACAAATTGTAGGTTATTGACTTAAGAATCTGTCTCCCGCTCTGAAAAGGCACTCCGATATTTTGAGCATACTGTTGATTATTGCTGTTGTATAGGAAGCAAGTAACCATATAAACCTCCTACTTATTGTCACATCTCCTCCAACTATAGTCCGAACAGTCAAATTTTAGTGATTTAGTGTAAATCAAGCGATCTATTTCGTCCAACTCTGCTTGAATTTGTAACAAGCCGGCCCTAATCTCATTGTATCACAGCTCGTCTTTAGCCTTATAATCATTTGGTATCGACTTGCTTCTCAGGGTGCTCATAACGAAACATTCTTTAACTGGAATTGAAAGTAGTTATCCTAGAAAATTTTCCAGTCTCATAGCAACTCTCTATTCTATGCAATGATAGATAGTTTGTTGGGTTTAGCCATCTCTAAAAGCGCTCTGCACCAGTCTAGCAATAGTTTCTTCAGTTAAGTTGACTAGAAAGGAGTATAATATTCTCTTTGCTGCCTGGTTGCTACTGGCAATATTCACTCCTTCTTGAACTTGACTACTCAACCCCCGATTCGAGAGTACCAAATATTTCGGGCACTACTTTGCGCAAGATTTTCTATTAAATTTCGGTTTTAAAATGTAAGAACTAAAGGCTCACGATCATCTGATGTAATTTCTCTTCGCGTATCAAAAGATGAGCATTTTTAAAGAAGAATCGTTTTCCTGGATGAAGCACATTTTCTTCTCTGCAGCTCTATTAACAAGAACTCAGAAACCCCACAAATAACTACGGAAAAGCACATGTCGCATCACCATTGCAGCCAAGGATGTATTGAAAAATTTGATTGACAGACGGAACAAAATAGACTACTACAAGGTCCGCCGGAATAGCGGTTAAAGGATTCGCTGAAGTTTAATTGCATCTGTTCATCAGAGTTTTGGCATTTTCAACAAACAGCTTGCTAAGCACATAAATACGTCTTAACCAGACCGGTGTTTGGGTTTCCTCATAAAAAAGCTTAATTTAACTTCAAATTTTCGTCATGAACATGGCAAACGTACTAAGGGCTACGATTTGATTGCAAGCAATCCCTTTTTCTAATTGGCGCTTTCCAAATCTGGCGTCATCTCAGTTACAGAGACACATAAGAGGGAAGTATGTGATAAGAGGAAATGATTTGAATACACAGAGAGAGACACTCTGTCGTCGAGATATTTTAGCATTTTCCTGTTTCGTATCTACGGAGTTGAGTTTGATGGACTGCAGACGATAGAACTTTAGACTTTGCGGAATTTAGAACGAAATTGATTTGGTTCTGCGTTTTAATGTGAAAAGGAGAAAAGTCTAGCTGTAAAGACTTTTTCTTCATTGGAATTTTCAGGCCAAGAAGGACTAGATTTCATTTGCAAATATTGAAGGTATTGTCTATGATAAGGAAAACAGGGATATAAATTAAGATAGCCTCCTTTAGAACCCGAAAAAAGCGTTTTCAGCAAAATTTTTGGAAAGGGAAGCAACTTATTGCGGTAAACGAAATTTTCAGACAATAATGTACTATACTTAAGCTTTAAAAATGAATTTTTAGTTTCAAAAAATATTGGAATACTCCAATGTTGTGATGAGTTTTTTGACTGCACTTTTAGCTATTACCCACTACATGCTACAGTCCTACTCCGCCGCTGTCAATGACTGTGCGTTTACAACCCGCGACAAAGGCTATCTAAACAGTGCTTTGCCCGCAATAAGTTCATTAGTAGTAAGCAATTTATTAATTATTATTAAACACTATTTAGTACTCCTTCCTATTGCCTTCTCTGCTCTCCAATCCCCTTTCAGCTTCGAGACAAAGACGGCAACATCTGCTTTCTTAGTTCCTGTTGCCACCTCTGTTCCCAATTAGCCTTGCAACTTTGAGACCGAGTTAGCTATTCTCTCCTCCTCTGATCGCTACTAGTCTGACGGCCCCGAGGCAGCGGCAACTACTACCCCGTTCCGCTATTTCACAGGTGGCGTGACATGAGTTTCGTTTCTGTGTTATGCGTCGTTCCTATAACGATGCCGACAAGACCGGTGGACGACATCTGGGCAGTTAGGTTTTGAGACACTTAGGTAGACTGGAAAAGCACACAAGTGTGGGAATTGATTTTAGATCGCCGAACCGACAAGATCGTACGGGATTTAATTGTGAATCGGCAAACCGATAAGATCGCACGAACGTTAAGGGGAGTTACGACGCATCGACCCACCTTGTACACGTTCTGTACGAATTCACCCACCAGTGACTTCCTCTCGCTTCGAGACACTCCGGGTGTGTGGGAAATAAACAGATCCGTATTTTATTTAACCAGTGGGTTAGAAGGTCCCATTGACGGGCTCCAGAGTCCATGTTGGCATGCTTCAGCAAGGACAAAATCCACACGTTACACAGTCGGATCAATTTCTTTTTTAACTTTTGTAAATATTTCTTTTCTGTGAACTAAAAATGCCAAAGAAGTTGGAAAGTGCCAAATTTTTTCTGAAATTTGAAAAAAAATTATACTTTTTTAAAAAACAAAACTTTATTTCAAGTTGCAAAAAAATACTTTAAATAATACTTTTGTCTAACTAGGACACTTTGATTTTTCGATCGGACGTACAACCTTGGCCAAAAGTATTTGGCACCCCACTAAAATACAAGTATTCTCAAATGTGGCTATCAAAGTTACCACTTATTTTTGTAGATTTCTTACATGGATGTTTATCTGTTGATTAAACTAATAAATTGTGTAATATTAAAAGTCAGAGCACTCTGGGTGAGCTAAACCTAAAAATTGTAGTTTTTAAGAAATTCATAAAATATTTCCGCATTTAAAATTTGAAAGTGAAAGTGCAAATTACATTTAGTGAAAAGTTACCAATCTTATAAAAACAATTCATATTTACCGAAATGCCTAAAAAGGTGAAATTAGTTACGATGATAGAGTTAGAATTCAAGTTCTAAGTGAAGAAGGGAAGTCTCAGCTTGAGATTGCCAATTTGGTGGGACGTTCGCGGTGCGCGGTGCGCGGTCCAATGTGCTATCAGGCGATTTGTGGAGACGAAATCCCATGATAATAAATCAAAAAGTGGAAGAAAGCGTCTAACCAGTCAACGAGAAGACCGAATACTTATACGCAAAAAATCTTCTTCCGCCCTTGCAGCTGCCCTTTCAGATGAATTTAGTAAACCAGTTAATGCTCGAACAGCTAAACCAGACTTCTGGAAGCAGGTTTAAAAGTATGTAAAGCCGGAAAGAAGCCATGGCTCTCAGAAAAGAATAGGAAAAATCGTTTGGAATGGGCTTACCGATACCAACATTTCACGGAAGAAGATTGGTCGAATGTTCTGCGGTCTGATGAATCAAACTTCGGATAAGCTTAGTTAAGATCGTCTTAAAGTATTAACAGTCATAGCTTCTTACCCTACATCAATTTTGAAGACATAATACAAATCTTATGAAAACATAATTTTTTCTTTTCTACAGATATTTGGAACACCTGGATGAAACGACGAACGCCACAGTTCGTGAGGCGACGGGTTGGGGAAGAATATCATCCAGATTGTGTGGTACCCACTGTTAAGCATGGAAGAGGCAGCATTATGATCTGGGGCTGCATGGCTGCTGATGGTGTCGGCGAAATGTTCGTTTGCGAGGGTCGCATGGACAGTCAAAAGTACATAAATGTATTAGAAGCTGTTCTTCTGCCTTCATTAACGCGAATTTTCGGTGATACTAATTTAGATGGGGTTCAGTTTCAGCAAGTCAGTGCTCCTTATCACAAATCAGCGACTACGATGTGTTGGTTAAGAGATAACAACATTGTTTTGTTAGATTGGCCTGCACAGTCTTCAGATCTTAATCCCATTGAGCACATGTGGGCTATTTTAAAACGCAAGATTAAAGAACACAGTATAACATCAAAAACTGCCTTAAATACCTAATGCCGTAATGCCATGGTACGCCATAAGTGCGGACGAATGTGCAAAGCTTGTACGCAGCATACCTAAGAGAATTGCTGCCGTTGTTAAATCGAAGGGTGTACTTACTAAATATTAATTTTATTATCACTAATTCATTGTGTTTTCACTGTTTTACTAATAAAACTTCATTACTTCACTTGTTAAAACAAAAAATTCAGTAATTAGTGGGGTGCCTAATACTTTTGGCCAAGGCTGTATATTCTTTTCCGCTATTATCGGCGCCATTTTCTAAGACTTGTAAAAATGAAAACACGAGAAAACGCGCTTTCAAGTTCTGCCCGAGCACTCGAGTCTGCTGGACGCTCTAAAATATGTCGAATTGGCCACTGAAATTTTGAATACGAATTCTTGGATTGTTCAAGATTGATTTTTGAAGCCTCTAAAGCAGTCTACTGCCTTAAGAAAAAGTCCTCTAGAATCTACTACCACTCCCACTCTACCTTAGTAGGAGAAACTTACCCCAACTAAAGCCTCGTAAGACACCCCAGCGCACACAAACTAGTCTGTTCAACTGCAATCAATCAGAAATGCATCAAATAAAATGAGAGAATATTTTAAGTTAAAAAAATAAACGCACGAAGGTTCACTGCTACTAGAGAAGTAGAAAAAAGCAAATATTTCTGCCGACTGCTATCATGCACAAAAGAATGTGCGAAGAGTACAAATCAAAATCAAATGCATGGAAAACTAAAATCATAAAACAAAAATAACAACTACAAAAAATTAACAAATAAGCAACGTCAAACACGTGGCCCCACTTGCGCTAATGGAATGTAAGGCACAGACGTGAAGGAAAGGAAAAGTGTGAAAATCTGTAAAATTCAAAACATGCACTCAAAGCAATTCATCTAAACACAACGCAACATATCAACACATACACTCGTACAGAGATACCGAGATACCGAGAAACAAACCAAAACTTTCAGACATAAAAGAACACACGCACATACGTGTATGACACTCTAAAGAAAGCGCAATACTGCCATGGCGTATGAGTATTTTCCTCAGCACTACACCGCATCACATGTATATATAATTTACTATATGCAACGGTATGAGTGCAGTGTAGCGCTTAAGAATGCTAGCCATGTAAGGCAGCTCTATAAAGTACAATGCAAACACACATACAAACACATACACACATAGACACATACATATACTTATAATATACCGCTCATTCACTATCTTCCTTGCACTAATTTACACTTCTCACTACGCACACCACACACACCACATGCCAAGCAAACACACAAACACACAAACATACAAACTTGCTACTGTTGGTCATATTTATGTATGTATGCGTATGTAGATTACAAATGCTCGAGAGTTGCATGTGCCAAGTGAAAAGTAAAGAAAATATGAAAAACATAATAATAGAAGACAACAAAATACGCTTAAGTATAAGATATTGTACTTATATATGGAATGTATGTATGTATGTGTGTGTGTGTGTATGCAGCTTAAGCGTAAAAGTTCGCCTGCAAACTGAGCAATCGTTATATGGCTTGCGCATACGGATATTATGCTACGTGAGTGGTTTGCGCAAACTAGTGTAGCTCAAGTGAGCACGAGGGGGTTATGCTGCATATCGAGAGTTGAGGGTTGAGGTTTGAAATGGTTGAAAATAAATAATAAGCTGAGATAAGTTTGAGCTATGTAAGGCATGGCCGACTTTACGCCAGCATAGTGGCAGTCGGTGTGGGTAACTGTGTGAATTTTAGATAATTTTATTAAATTTTCTTTTTTGAAATTAGCGGATTAACCAAAAGAAAGATGATATGACATCGTCGTAACGCTAAGTATAGTTTACTGTAAAATCAGATATTAAATAATAATAACTCCATGTTGTTGTTGTTGTTGTAGCGGTTCACCAAAAGTTTGACAGCCCTTGGTCGTATAAAATCCGGGTTAACTCCGGTGCGTAGAACCGGCTGTCTTGAGAGTTACTAAAACTCCTTTCGGCGACTTGGCTGTAATCAAATGGAACAAAATTAACTTGTTGACTGTTGTAATGGGCTGCAGTCATGACTATGGGTATGTAGCTCCAGTTGCAGCGCTCTACTTAGTTTGTACTCTTGCGTTCACGTCGCAATCACTGTAAACGTGAGCAGCCGTTGAAATAGATGCGATAATTAATCATTGTACAGGAAGGAAAATCTAAATAAACCTCGGATGAGAGACCCTCCTTTTGATAATACGAGCTGCCGAGCTGAATAGAAAAGGTACAATCTTCTGTAAGAGTGTGCACCTGCTGGCGTACGCCGATGATATCGATATTATTGGCCTCAACAACCGCGTCGTGAGTTCTGCTTTCTCCAGACTTGATAAAGAAGCGAAGCAACTCGGTTCGCACGTCACTGTTGACAGAAGTTGTAGATATTTTCGTCTATCTAGGGACCAGCATTAATACCAACAACAGTGTCAACCTGGAAATCCAACACAGAATCACTCTTGCCAACAGGTGCTACTTTGGACTGAGTAGGCAATTGAAAAGTAAAGTTCTCTCTCGGCGAACGAGAACCAAACTCTGCAAGTCGCTCATCATACCCGTCCTTCTATATAGCGCAGAGGCGTGGACAATGTAAACAGCTGATGAGTCGGCTCTAGGAGTCTTCGATAGGAAAGTTCTGCGAACGATTTATAGTCCTTTGCGCATTGGCAACGGCGAATACCGCAGACCATGGATTGATAGGCTGTACGAGCTATATGGTGATAATGACATAGTTAGCGAATGAAGAGACAGCGGCTACGTTGGCTAGGTCATGTCGTCCGAATGGATGAAAGCACTCCAGTTTTGAAAGCATTCGATGCAGTACCCGCTGGTGGAAGCAGAGGAAGAAGAAGACGTCTACTCCGTTGGAAGGATCAGGTGGAGGGCGACCTGGTTTCACTTGGTCATCAAACAGCGAAAAGAAGAGATGAATAGCGCGCTATAATTGATTCGGCTATAATCTCGTAGGCGGTTCCAACGCCAATAAAGAAGAAGATGAAGAAAAAGAGGGAGGATGTTTTTGTGGAGCCGCATATTTGGTTTTAGAGTTAGCTGAAGTTTCATTGAAGCGTCTGTTCACCTGTGGTGCAAATGGGAGCGAGCGTCAGTCTTCAAGCATGCGGCTCGCTAACGACTACTGCAAACAAATCAAACGAAGGATCACGATATAAGGGCAAGCTCTTGGAATGTCCGATCCCTCAAATAGGAAGTCGTGCTATCCAACTTCTTAATGTCCTCATAGAAAAAAAGGATGACATCATTGCTCGATGGAAGGGACAATGGAAGAAATAAGTAGGTCTTTGTGACATGCATTGCAGCGGTCGTATAAAGGAACGCAAATTGATGTGCGATGAGAATTGTCGTGTTGCAGTGGAGAGGAAACTGACTGCCTACCTCGCTATGTTGCCATCGACCACAACACATACAGAGTGACATGGATACCAAAATTTGAATGGAGAAGTGAGAAGCAGCATGTGTAGACGAAAAAAAAGAAAATGGACGAGTTTGCAAAAAGGTCCTGCTTCAACGTGCAATGTATATAAACCTAGACGTCTATGTGAAATAATGCTGACCTTTACCAAAAGCTCCGTCAGGATCGAGAATGGAGGAAATGAATTCTGCTTTAAAAGTATTCGATGCAGTATTCACTACCCGACGCAGGAAAAGTCTTCCAATTCGTTTGAAAGTTGAGCTGGTCCGTTGGTAAGCGAAGCCCATGCAAATGAAGAATGAAGAACGTATTAAAATGTACTTCAAAAAAAGAAGGCCAACAATATTTCAGTGCGTGATAGATGCGTAATGCATAAATATTACAATCCTTCAATGGCGTCAAGCATTCCTTTTCTTTTTAGTTTTCCTTTTCAGCACAACTTTCACATATCAATCCCACAGCAGCCATGAAACGCATACAAAGACAGCAACAAATATGAATTTATACAGGAAAACAAAAAACAACACAGCCACCACAAATAGCAGAGGGATTTTGTCGAAGAGCGCAGTTGAATTTCGAAAACAAATCTGCATCTATATGAGCATATTTATTTGATAAACTTCATATCTACATTTAAATGATAGTCAACGAGAATGGCTGAAATGGAAATTTGTAATATAATATTATTATTTCTCACACCACAAGCGGCGGCTTTCGTTTTTGCGGCAGAAAAAAGTCTATCTCCTGTCTCCTTGATGGCTTTTACTAAGTTGTGTTGATCCTTCCTTACAACGCATTCAAACGACTCTGCCAAAGCTCTTTCAATCAGATTCACAAATGCAGCTGTAAGTGTAATGGTTGTTATACACTGTTATATTGCTCAACGGTTGTGTGAATGAAATGCAAACCATTCGAATGGTAACGCCACAAACAAAATGGTCTTTGCCATTGGATTATGGAGACTGAAACATTTCATTTGTAAATTTGTTAAGGATTATCTTAACCAATTTGGATTTTAATATGTAGACACATTTAGAAGGCTCTATGTATATGTGAATATATGAAAGGATAAATACAGGGTGTTACAAAAATTATACTTATAAAAGAAATATATTTATATACAGAAGTGTGTTGATGAAGGATTTTCTCGTGAGAGGTGTTATTTTGATACCAGTAGATGTCACAGTTGAAGCCAGTAACAAAATGGTACGATAAAAACCTCAACGGAAGCATGGAAAATATTAAAATTCACTGTAAAAATGGTGAAATCCCAAAACATTTTTCGGTCATCCTGAAGCACTTTGTTGGACCGCAGTCCAGAAAAGGGTGGAAAAAAAGGAGCTGTTGGCACATGTTAGCGATATAAAAAATAAAACACGTGCACGTCACTCAAGAACAACTGCTGTAGCCCAAAATCTTCAAGAAAACCCAGGTTTATTCACTCTTCGTAGTTCTTTGGAATTGGGAATTCCACAAACGTCAGTCAACACAAGAACTCACATAGGCCTATCATCAAGAATGTCGTGTCTTTGCTGATTGGGTCCTTGAAATGCATGAAAATGATCCGGAATTTCAATGCAAAATCATCTTGTCTGATGAGGTCCACCTCAATGACTACGTCCATAAGCAAAACTGTTGCAACTTGGACTCAAAAAGCCCAAAATTTATTGTTAAAAACTCTCTACATTCTTAACGTATACTGTTTGGTGCGGTTTATGGTCCGCTGGTGTCAGTGGATTTTACTCTTTCGAAAGCGAGGTTGGAGCAACAGTTTTGGTGAATTGATTGCGCTACCTAAAGAGGATTAATTTTCTTTTATGACCGGAATCAAGGTTGCGGTACATCTCGTTAAGCTAATTCTTCCATCGTCTGCACTACTCACCGTTGGTACTGCCCAAAGAAGCACGAGTATTAAACCAAATCTTTTTCTCGAGAATTTTTAATACCTCACCATCGGACTTTACTTTTCAATTTCCTACTCAGTCCAAAGCAGTATCTGCTGTAATGATTGATACTGCAATAGAACTTGGGACTGATGTTATTGTCGGTGCTAATGCTAGTTCGTATGTCTTCAAAGTTACAACTGTCGATAGTGACATGGGAGCCAAGACGCGAGTACGCTGGCTGTTAGTTTGATGTCAGGACATACGAATATATCATCTTGTAATCATTTCCTACCAGACCAGTTCCTTTCGCATCGTTGTCCAGCTTAAAGAAAGCAGAACCTACGACGCAGTTGTTGAGTACAATTATATTATGCCGTGGATCCGTTAGTGATTGTATAATCTTACATGAGATTTTTATTAGTTAGCATTAAGTTGAAGAAGTCTCACCTCTTTATCACTCTGTTTGTATCCTACTTTGGCCTTAGTCAATCTCAGTTTACATAGCCATATAAGTTTTGCAGGGTTACCAAATTCACGTATAGTGGCGTAGAGGCAGCTCCTTCTCGTGCTGTTGAAAGTAGCTTAAAAATCGACGAGGAGATGGAGTGTGTCGATTTTCTTTTCACGGACCATGCTGAATATCTGGTCTATTGTGAATCAACCAGCTCTAAATCTACATTATTAAAGTTCGGTCAAGGACAGCGGACTGGACGTCAACCCAGATAAAACGGAAATGGTTCTTTTTACCAGAAGACACAAGCCGACTCCTTTTAAGCCACCTAAACTAAAGGGCGTGGACCTCATCCTCTCTACCGAGATAAAGTATCTCAGCATAATCATGGATAGTAAGCTTAACTGGATCGGGAACACGGCCGAAAGGTCAAGGAAAGCTATAAGTGCACTTTACCCCTGCAAAACGGCGATAGGAAAAAGATGGGGTCTAAGACCAAGTATCGTGTATTGGATTTATACATCGATCGATTTAGACCAATCCTATTCTACGACGTCACCATTTGGTGGCCGGCACACGATATAATTACTTTCAGGAGTAAACTCGAAAGCCCTGTTAACTCTTCTCAAATTCCTTAATCTGGACCTAAACGGGAAACTACAAGCGGGCTGCAATGGAATGAGACTGAATGCTGCTCAACATTGGAAGAATTGCAATATAGGGCACACCAAAATATTATCTCTTGCAGAGGTGCCAAATGAGCTAGACTACACCACTTCCTGTATGTGCTTCGAAAATTGTTTCTCCACGAGAATCCCAAACATGTGCGAGTGGGAAACTACCAACGCCCCGACCAGAGAGCCATATCCATCTTCACAGATGGCTCGAAATTGATGAAAAAGTGGACCGCGGAATTTATTCTCCCATGCTTTCATGGAATATGAGCATGAGACCACCAGACCACTGTTGCAGGAGCAGGAAAATCATTCTTAACAAACTATCTACTAAATATAGCACTGCCGTTGTCTAGGCACCTGGATACAGGGACATCCCAGGCAATTGCATGGCAGATGAACTAGCAAGGAAAGGAACCCCTCTATTCACAATAAAACATGCACACGATGCTAGTTTACCTCTGTCCACGGCAAAGTACATGCTTAAACTGTCTTTTGCCAGAAAAGCTGACTCAAGAAGGTTGAACGAGATCACATGTAACGTGACCAAATAGCTATGGCCGAAGTTGGACGCGTAAAAATCAAAACATCTTATCCTTCTAGACCGGTACTCCATTGGCATAACGACGGGAATAATAACTGGACACTGTTTAATGGGGCTTCACGGGAAAAGAATGGGATATCATTCTAATGATTTCTGCCGCAGCTGTAGGGACGAAGTAGAGGAGGAGACCATCAAGCACTATCTCTGCCACTGTCCAGCCTTGACATTAGCGCGACACAAGTTCCTAGGGAAACATTTCTTCGATAGTCTCGCTGAGATTGTAAATCTCGTTACCTTTATAAAGCACACGAAATGGTTCGATCATCTGAGAAGGTGAAGGCAGGAGCCTCAGCGGTATCACAATGGGCCTATTGGCAGCAGCCGCATCAACTCAACTCAACTCATAGTTTGGTAATGGAACGTCCAAATCATTGTCATAGTTTGCGATTAATTAGGCTGGAGAAGTGTTTCTTGTGTGAAATCAATATGCTCTAAATTAATTTAACTAAATTAACTTAAATAAATTAATTTAAATAAATTAATTTAAATTAATTAAGCTAAATTTTCCACTTGCGATCGCCCCTCGGCAGGGAATGTCAACGCCGCCGAGTGTATTTCTGAGATGAAATAAAGGCCCCTCATAAAAAAAAACATCAGTCGTTCGGAGGCGGCTTAATATTGTATAAACTGTGGGTCCCTCCATTTGTTGGAAAAACATCAAGGCGCAAAACCACAAATTGGAGGAAGAGCTCGACCGTAAATCGCTTCAACGGTTACAAAGCGCCAATTATATATATGAAAGCTATCAGCGTTGCTCAGTAGACTGCTATTTCTAAGCTACCAAGTTCGAGTGCCGTTTGTTGCACCCTGTAGATAAGGAAATCATAGTTCAATAGACTGAAATTGGTAAGAAAATTCGCTTTTTCCTGGCATAATTCTAAAATTATTTTCAACATGCGCATAGTCGAATGTATGTACATGTGTATACATATATATAATATTTATACCTTATAATTTCATACATACATATGTACATACATGTACGAGTACATATGTATGTATTCTCAATTGAATGCGGACATACTCTTCGACCGGCCACTCAACCATTTGCTCAACTTATTTATGCAGATTAACTATAATAAGTTGTTTGGTTACGAATTTCGTTGAAAGCATAAAGTAAACATGCTTAGTATATATATACATACGTGTACATAAGTAGAAATCATTTAAATTGATATGCAAATACAAGGACCATTGAAATCATATCGAACGCAACGTAATTTGGATTTTGTTTTCAAAAACATTGAAATGGATATGCAATTTTAAGTAGAATAAGAAGAAGAGAAGGTAGAAGGTAGAAGAAGAAGAAGGTTATAGCCATAGGCTATAATAAATTAAGTGTAAATGAGTAAATATTTGTCAGCAATAGCAAAAGGTATTTGGAATTTGAATGTTGAGGTGAGAAAATAATAATAATTTCCAATATAAATATATATACATATAGGTACATATATACATTTATATGTATATCTTACAATATAAAAATCTTATATTCGTTTGGAAAATTTCATTAATCGCCGAAAATCTCCAAAAGTTATCCACCGATTAACTTAAAGTTTTGTCAGATTGTTTCTTTGATTCCTGAGAAGTTTTCGGAAGCTGGACCGGGCACTGACCTATTAAAAAATCCGACTTCTTTTATCTCCGGAGAATGGACTAAGGACTGAAATCTTCTAAAAAATTGTTTTTTATGGCTCGCTTTACGTGAAATCCGCTTTTTGCTTAGATTAACAAGAAGACTCTTCTTCTCTCCAGAAAATGGCCAAGGCACTGCCCTGTTCAAAAAGAATCTTATTTATGGTTCTATTTACTTGAAATTCGGTGAATAGGTGACGATGGAAAAATTGTTCCGTTACCCGACTATGAAGAAATCCGAATAGCGAATAGCCCGCTTAAAAACAACAAAGCGGCAGGGACCGATGGATTACCGGCCGAGCTATTCAAATACGGCGGTGAAGAACTAATCAGTTACATGCATCAGCTTCTTTGCAAAATATGGACGGAAGAAAGAAAGCATGCCCGACGATTGAAACCTAAGTGTGCTCTGCTCAATTCACAAAAAAGGCGATCCCACAGTCTGCGGCAATTACCGTGGAATAAGCCTCCTTGACAATACACATAAGGTCCTCTTCAGCGTATTGTGTAAAAGACTAAAGCCCACCTCATCAGTGTGTCTTTAGTCCTGATTAGTCAACCATTTACCAGATATTCACCATACGCCAAATCTTGGAAAAGAGCCGCGAAAAGAGGATCGACACACACCATCTTTTCGTCGATTTTAAAGCAGCCTTCGACAACACGAAAAGGAGCTCCCTATACGCCTATGTCTGAATTTGGTACCTCGCAAAACTTATACGGCTGTGTAAACTGACCTTGAGCAACAACAAAAGCTCCGACAGGATCGGGAACAAAAACCAAGCTCTACAAGTCGCTTATCACACCCGTCCCACTATATGGCGCAGAAGCGTGAACGATGTCAAAATCTGATCAGTCGGTCCTGGGAGCCTATGATAAAAAGTTTTGCGAACGATTTATTGTCCTTTGCGCATTGGCAACGGCGAATATCGCGAACGATGGAACGATGAGCTGTACGAGCTATACGATAATATTGACGTAGTTCAGCGAATGAAGAGACAGCGGCTACGCTGGCTAGGTCATGTCAGCCGAAAGAATGCTGAAGTGGTTAGCTTTGAGAATCATCGATGCACTACCCGCTGATGGAAGCAGAGGAAGAGGAAGACCTCCACTCCGTTGGAAGGATCAAGTGGAGAGCGACCTGACTTCACTTGCTATCGCCAACTGGCGCCAGACAGTGAATAGAATAGAGGAATGGCGTGCTATATTTGAGAAATATAATATAATACATAACGCAATATATAATATATAATATACAATATATAATATATAATATATAATATATAATATATAATATATAATATATAATATATAATATATAATATATAATATATAATATATAATATATAATATATAATATATAATATATAATATATAATATATAATATATAATATATAATATATAATATATAACATATAACATATAATAAATAATATATAATATATAATATATAATATATAATATATAATATATAATATATAATATATAATATATAATATATAATATATAATATATAATATATAATATATAATATATAATATATAATATATAATATATAACATATATTATATATTATATAATATATAATATATAATATATAATATATAATATATAATATATAATATATAATATATAATATATAATATATAATATATAATATATAATATATAATATATAATATATAATATATAATATATAATATATAATATATAATATATAATATATAATATATAATATATAATATATAATATATAATATATAATATATAATATATAATATATAATATATAATATATAATATACAATATATAATATATAATATATAATATATAATATATAATATATAATATATAATATATAATATATAATATATAATATATAATATATAATATATAATACATAATATATAATATATAATATATAATATATAATATATAATATATAATATATAACATATAATAAATAATATATATATATTACTTAACAACCATCCCTTAAGCACAGTAAAAAAGTAAAGTAAATTTCCAAATATGGTAGATAAACACTCATAAAATTTATAAATTCATAAATGTGAAATATTTGGGTCACACACCCACCCCAAATCCCAACCCCGACCCCAGTCTGAGCTTACTCAACATTAACTCATTTCCAGTTGGCATATTTGCTCATTTGTTGCGCTATGAAATTATGTTGGCTCTCGAATATCTCTTGCCGACACGGCAATAATTCACAACCTTGACAGAGCAATATCTGCATGACGTAAAAGTGTAAATATTATATAGGTATATACATACATATGTATAAATGTGGCAGTATGTATGTGTGTGCGCATACAGATACATCTTCACTTAAGCCACCGCAACACTAAAAGTGGCAGTTCTCAACTTAGCAAAGGTGCTGGCGGAAAATTGTGTTGTAAAAAGAAACTACAGCAACAACAACAACCATAGTTATAGTAACAAAATAGGTAGAAAGATGCAAAGCAATAGTTGTTGGGCGTTGGAGTTGGCAACAATTTGTTTGCCATAATTCTACAATAACGCCGCAGCAGCATAGCATAAGTTTTGCTCGTGCAAATTTGTTGCAATTGCAATCTTCATTGTTGTATTGCGTGAAAGTGCGCAATTGTTGTTGTTGTTATTGTTGTACTCAGTAGTTGTAAGGAGTATGAAATAGCAGCGTTTGCAGGTAAAAAACATAATAGCGAGAATTTTGCGCTAGTGAAAGTTTGCGTTTTCCAAAATGAGACAAAATACAAAATTACAAGAACTACAACAACAAATGGTATCCATAGTCTTCTTAACAAACTAGTTGGATTTTGCTGCAACAGTTTATTGCGGAAATTTTTTTCAATATTTTTTTTTTTTTATTAAAGTATGGAGAACAAAGAAAAAACTTCTATAAAAACTAACTACTTCTTGTAAAGTATGAAAACTACTTTTACGCGCTTCAAAGAAACTCCTTACACTGGCATACCTATAATATAATATACATATATAATATATCTATATTTATATGTAAATATATAAATATACATGGCGCCTTGTAACCGCTGAAGTGATTATCGGCCGAGCTCCTCCTCCCATTTGTGGTTTAGCCTCTTGATGTTTTTCCAACAAATTGAGAGAACTACATTTACTCTCTGTCGCCTTCGAACAGCTGCTGGTTTTCATCTGAGAAGCTTTTATTTCAGTTAATAATTGTGTATGCTGATGGTGCCATTGCTTGAACTCTGTCCTTTCGAATAATAGTACACACTGCCAACCCCTTAGCTATTGCGGCCGTCATATAATAGATTCATATATTTTAAAGCATTTGTGTGGTGAGTTGGAGGAAAGCAAAAATGAGCAGTAAACTGGAACTGGAACAGGTAAAACTGGAGACCTTTTAGTGACCAATTTTTAACTGGTGCCAAAATGCTTACTTTTTAACAAGGCTAAAAGCAGTTAATATTGAAATAATAATAATAACAACTTAAAATACCCCATCTGCAATTGAAATCCTAAAAAAAATTTCAGATATAAGCGAAATTATATGAAGACGCAGGCTCTTCAGTCTATCATTTTCCCTGAATCTTGAAAAATCGCCGATTATTTGAAGAAATCGAACGCTCTCCGTGAAACTTTATAAACCTAAAACTTTTTTGAGGGATTTTAAAAGAATTTCTTTGAAAAAAAAAAATATCATAGCTAGAAACCCAAGTCATCAATATATGTCAATTCTTCAGACAAGAGATCACTGAAAAGTTATTTTTTGGGTAAAACTTTATATTGAGGTTATGTGTGATCGCAGAAACAACTAAATTTGTAAAGAGTTTAGTTTCGTTATTTCAGACGGATTTAGACTTAGGTAAGTTGAATAAAAAAAAGGAAAAAATTGATTTATTTTTAAGATCACAAATATTTATTGGTTTAAAATAAGTTAAAAGTATTTATTCTATTTTGAAGTTTAATTTTTATTCTATTATATTTATCCATTCATTTATTTATTTGCTAAATTAGTCCAAGAACTGAGGCTTCATGATCATGAGTTACGATTTCGCATCGCTCAGTGATGTTGAATATCTATATTGAAGAAATCATCATCATCCTATACATTCAGGACTTTGAAAACCCATACGTAACCATGGAAAATCCAATGCATCCTCAACGAGTGACTGTTTGGTGCATCATGTGGACCGCCCGTCGCTACCGTGACATATTCAGAGATTATTTGTTTTCTAGTGTTGAAAAGAATGAAGTGGCCAACGTTACAATACATATTTTGCATTTGCGATTTGACTTCGTTCAATGTCGCCGCATAACTCGTGCCGCTCATCGTTCCATCGTCTGCGATATTCGCCGTTGCCAACTCGTAGAGAACCATAAATCTTACGCAAAGTCTTTCTCTCAAAAACTCCTAACGCCGACTCATCAGATATTGTCATCGTCCATGCTTCCGCACCACATAGCAGGACGTGAACGATCAGGGCCTTTTAGAGTTAGGTTTTCGTTCGCAGGGAGAGGACTTTACTTTTCAATTGCCTACTTAGTCCAAAGCAGCACATGTTAGCAAGAGTGATTCTGCGCTGGACTTCAGGGCTAACATTATTATTGGTGTTTATCCTGGTCCCTAGATAGACGAAATTATTGTATATACAACCTCGAAGTTATGATTGTCAACAGAGACGTGGGAGCCGAGTCGCGAATGCGATGACTGTTTGTGTGATGACAGGAGATATTTCGTCTTGAATCAGATTTATTTATTTACTTATTTATTTAGTAATGTGCTAATTATAAAGGGTGATCCATTCCGAGGTTTTCTACTTTTTTAATGAAAAAACATAGAAAATTCAAATCTAATGGGAAATGTTTATTATCATTCGAAATAACATTCTTTGGCACTTATTTGTTTTGAAAATTAACTCTTCCACGCGTTGAGTCCAAATTTAAATGACTCATTCGAGCATTTCGACTGGTAACTGGCGAATGACGCGTGATGTTTTGTTCCAAGGCCCGAATCGAAGCGGGATTGCACGTATAGGCTTTGTTTATTAATGTATTTATTTATTATTATATTGATGTATTTATTTTTTTAATTATTTACGTAATTATATATTTATGTATCTACTTATTTATTTACTTCTTTTTTATAAATTTATTTACCTATTTTTTATTTATTTATTTATTTATCTACTTACCTATTTATTTATATTTTTATTTTATTTATTTTTATATTTATTTATTATTTTACTTATTATTTTATTTATTTATTTACTTATTTATTTACGTATTTATTTATGTATTTACTTATTATTTTTTATTTATTTACTTATATATTTAAATTTCAATCATTTGTTTATTTAATTATTATTGTTTTTAGTTAACTACTTATTTTTATTTATTTATTAATTTTGTTCTTTATTTATTTACTTACTTGTTTAATTGCTAATTTTTGCTTATTTGTTTATTTAATTATATTTTTATTTATTTTTTATTTATATATATATATTTATTTATTTTTTATTAGTTTTTAGTTAATTGATTATTTATTTATCCATTTGTTAATTAATTCAATTTTTATATTAAATTATTTATTATTTTATTTATAGATTTATTTATGCATGTATTTAGTTATTTATTTATTTTTATTTTTTTATTTACTTATTTATCGGCTTATTTATTGGCGTATTTATTTATTTATTTATTTATTTATCCTTTTATTTATATTTTTATATATATTTATTATATTTATATTATTTATTTATTTATTTATTTCTTTATTTATTTATTGGCTTTTTTAATTATCTATTATCTATTATTTTTTTATTTACTTATTTATCGACTTATTTATTGACGTATTTATTTATTTATTTTTTTATTTACATATTTATTTATTTATTTACTTTTTTATTCTTTTATTTATTTATTTATTCATTTGTTTATTTTTTTCTTTATTTATTGATTTGTTCATTTATTTATTTATTTATTTACTTATTTATTTATTTATCTACACATTGACGTATTTATTTATTTACTCTTTTATTTATTCATTTATTTATTTTTTTTTTTATTTATTTATTTGTTTATTTATTTATTTAATTATTTATTTTTTAATTTATCTATTTATTTATTTATTTATTTATTCATTTATTTATTTATTTATTTATATATTTGCTTATTTTTTTTTATTTAGTTATTCTTTTATTTATTATTTATTAATTTATTTATTTTTTTATTTATTTATTTATTCTTTTATTTATTAATTTATTCATTTATTTATTTATTTATTTATTCATTTGTTTTTTTATTTATTTATATATTTGTTGATTTATTTTTTTATTTGTTCATTTATTTATTTATTTACTTTTTTATTTATTTATTTATTTATATATTTACTTATGTTTATTTATTAGTTTATATCTTGAATTATTTATATAATTACTCATTTGTTTGTTAAATACTAATATTTATTTATACATCCACTTTTATTTATTTAGTTTTTTCTTGGATATTTATAAAGTTATTCGGTTGAGGGAAACCCAGTATAATCATACGCTGGTTTTGAAAAATTATCACACAT
The DNA here is from genome assembly GCA_037013455.1 of Ceratitis rosa. NCBI lineage: Eukaryota > Metazoa > Arthropoda > Insecta > Diptera > Tephritidae > Ceratitis > Ceratitis rosa. The sequence goes on from JAWMAG010000046.1 coordinate 10,899,309, forward strand.
TATAGCATAGGATTGCGTACATGAGCAAGATAAATGTGTTCCATGTGAACGCTCAGAAGGGGTGAACGCATTCGTGTGTGTGTTTATGACTATGCATGCTGTTAACAGGAGGATCTAGCGGTTAAATCGCACTAATAATGTTGTAGTGTTTGCCGTTTTTTGTTTTTGTCGCTACTGTTGGCTATATTTATCTTTATGTACTCCTCCTGACGGTCTGAAAATTATTTCGTTGCAGTCGTTGACGCCTATGTTTTTATGCTGCATGCAAAGAGGAGTATTTTTATATCTTTTCTATGCATTTTTGTTATTTTCTTCCTGTACATTCCCTTTGTTTGCATACATATGCACATACATAAACGCTACTATCAAGTTTGAGTTTGCTATTTTCTCTCACTTAACATAAAGAAAGTTTTCTGCTTTGCACTTTAGCAAATGATTTCCATTGTGTGAAGAAATTGCCATTCTCAAAGAAAACTAACAGTACATATAAAATGAGAATGTAAAAACTGTGTATGCCTGTGTATGTGTAAAGTAATGATAATGTAGCTTACAATGCAGGCTTGTTAAAAATTATGCATTTACTGACTTCTACATATACATATAAACATGCACACTCACACTTGGTTGGGAGCAATTATATTGTATAATCTTTTGTCTGCGGTACGCAAAGTTTTGAATGGCCAAAGACGAGAACAATTCTTGATATCGCTTCACTTTTATGTAATAACTTTTTGATTTTAGAATTGTTTTGCATTAATTGTGGAACTATATAAAATTGAATTAGAAATTTTCTGAGATTAAGATATTTTATGGACCGTACATATTTGTTATCTTAGCTTTTTGGAATAAAAATAAAAATGGCTTAATTTTGTTCGTAGGTGGTAAGAAAAATTTAAGTCCAAAATGATAAAAATTTTGATAAAATAAACAACAGATAATATGCAGATTAAAATCATCAAAAATAAATTCTGAGACAAGAACGGCTAATTTTTTTATATTTGTTTGTGTAGTCGTTATTTTTTAATTAAAAATGTATTTATTTATTTATTAGCTTTTTATATCCTTAATTATCAGTTTACATAATTAATTAATTATTTATTGTATTTGTTTTTTTAATATTTTTTTGTTTTGTTATTTAACTATTAATTCTTTGAACTATTTATTTATTTATTTTTGTATTTATATGTTTATATTATATTTTATTTGTTTTTGTATTTATTTGTGTATTTATTTTCTCAATTATAAGTTTATTTATTTATTTATGTATCAATTTATTCGTTTATTCATCTGTTAATTTCAAAATTTTTAATTTATTTATTTTTTTAGTTATTGGTTTATTTAACCATTAATTTTTATAATAATTTTTCAGTTATTTATTCATCGAACTATTTATTTATATATTTTTCCCTATTTATATATTTATTTAAATATTTATTTATATATTTGTGAATTTATCTATTCGATTTTGTTATTGCTTTTTATTCATTGAATTGTTAACTTGTTGAACCATTTAGTTATTTATTTTTTTTTAATTTTTTATTGATTTATTTATCTTATTATAAACTCATTTTATTAAGTTTCGAGGTCAAAGCTGTTGAACCTGTTTACTCCTCAAGTTATGTAGGAATATAGAACATCTTGATACTTAAACCTAGTCAGTTGCAGAATGCATATGTTGAGTTGTCAAAAAAATGGTTGAAAACCAAAAATATATGTGTGTGGGTTAGAGCACTAAATTTGTTCCAGCGTCACATAGAATTTAAGTCGGAGGGCCATCTGCCGGATGAAATTGTGAACTATGTATCCAACAGACACACTCTACACCCCATCAACATCAGGCCAAATTTTTAATAAACTTCTGGAGATATATGAAGTTCACACAATTATTTGTATTAGTAAAAAGTAGTCCATTATTTTTGCAATATATGGTTGTAATGATCTGTATCTCGTATCGCTCTGAATCGATTGCCCAGATGCATAATGGCATTGTCTTCGAAATGGCAAACAATTATCAAGCAAAACGGTGTACATTTGACTTAAATCGGATAATTTTAACTATGTAAAAAATCCCTTCAATTTAATGCAAACACAATGGATAACTTTTTACTTAGACCTAAAACTAGAAACTTGTGTCACATATTCTAAAGGTCACAAATAGAATGGTTTTGCAAATGGGTAAAAATGGTAATTTTGAAATTTTGAAATGTTCAAAGACGTTAATTCAGCAACTAAATGTGGAATTAAAGAAATATTTGTTAGTGATGATCGCATTAAAGGGGAAAAAATTAGGTGTGAAAAAATTACTTTTGGATTAAAAAACATATCCCAAAAATAACTATGGACAGTTGGGGAAACCTTATGATCCTGTTTCATATCAGAGACTTTCCACTCTACATCCCACCAGCTTCTCCTCTTTGGCGCAAGATCAAATACTTACTTGGTGAGAATGTTACTTTTAGCTGACATAGGTCCTAAAATTCAAAAGATCTTCTCCCTAAAAAATAATACCATCTGCTTTAGATAGATCTGTGGAATTAAACTAAATATCAGCAAAACAATTAGTCTTTTTTTACCAGTTTTTTTTTGTTAAACTTACGTCACCGTAAGGCACTCTTTTCGAAACTAGATCAACACAAACATTCAAAACTTAAAAAAAGTTAATTTTCTTTATTTATTTTATTTATTTTTTTTGCAAATGTCGCAAAGTACCGTCGACTTATTTTGTACTAATGCTTCATTATTGCCTTTGGAATATAAAATTATTTATTGCCAAAAATGTATAGAAAATTCTCACTTTTTAATGCCTCTGACTATCCAAAGCCCATTAAAATAAGTCAACTGCTTAAGTCTGACACAGAAAAAATTAAAAAAAAAACTATTTTGCCTGCTAATGATTTTTTGTGAATTATAAAAAGAACAATTACAACTATAAATATTTCAAAAATATTCTGCCGAAAGTTACCCAGCAGATGAAAGTCTACAAAGTTATCGCCAAATTAAGGAAATTATTTTGGTTTCGAAATAAAAAATAATAATAAAAACATTTTTTTTGCTATTTCTTTCCTATTTCCTTTTTATTTTTTACACACTTTCGCACACTTTACATATTTACTCAGCAATAAAAACGAATACCTTTTAATTAGATACTCTAAAAATAAAACATTTCAGCCGTCATAAAAACTGCCAACTAATTTCGCTGAATTTTTTTTAGGAAAATAAACACTTTATTAAATCTTTGCACTTATTCAAATATTTGTTATTTATGTACGCACACAGCTTTGCATGGAAAAAAGTGAGTTTTTTAAACAAATATTTGTAAATAAATATTTTCTTTTATCACCATAGATAAATATTTCCGGCCCCACAATGAGTACGAAAAGGTCTAAAATTGGGTTAGCAACAATTTGCCGCGTTAACGACAATATTTAGATTTTTTTCTAATAATAAATATTTATTATGACAATATTTTTGGTAGCATATTTTGCCAAACGAAATTTTTTTGAGGATTTATGTAAATAAGGTTTATTCTCTCGTAAAAAAAAATATGCAATCAAACAAAAACTAATGCAAATATAAATAAATAGTTAAATAAATAGCAAAAAATTATAAAAATAAACAAATATGAGTAATAATATTTTCAAAAATGCTGCCGTGCTTAGAGGTTTCATATTTTTCTGCTAAATAATAATGCTGGTCACATGCGCTGAGAATACCTAATAAATATTGATATGTATGATGAATGAATGCCTTTACACTAGCGGTCAATAAAAAATTGGCTTCTGAATTAAAGGAAGCTTTATAACTTTTAAATTTTTTTTTCTTTAAAAAATAGAAAGTAACACTCGAGAGTTCTCAAATAATAGGGAAAAAGTTAAAAAATATATTTATATAAGCTCTAATCGATTGGTGTAAGTTCAAGCAAAGCTGTGGAAAGATTACTAAGGAGGTCGAAGACTTAAAAAAGCTTATACATATCTCACCACTACTATAGTTGGTGCCTTTAAGGCATATTGCCCAATACCTACAATCAAGAACAAGAGTTAACCAGAGTGGTGAAATATTTTGGTGAGGTCCCTTATGAAAACGCAAGTGAAAATTTTCAAATTAGTGAAGATAGCAGACTTGCCAGGAAAAATATGAAAGCTTTTAACAGAGCTTTTGCGTAGAAAGCACAACGGAGTCCGCAAAACCTATATATATATAATATATTCTACTTGAGAATCTACGGTTCTAGAGCTACTACAATCTGAGGACAGTTTATGGGCTACCAACGATTAAAAAGCATCAGCTTCAGAGCGGGAATTCGTGGTGAAAAACAGATGTTCTCAGATTATAAATGACAGTGTTGAGATGCCATGTTTCCAGTTTTGCTATAAAAATCCGGAGACAGGGTGCATAAATTACAAATCGAACTCTTTGAACCTTTCATGGCGAAGCAAAGGAAGAGTATACTTAAAGGCCTAATGATTATATACCAAGCATTTCTTCTAAAATATATTAGAGTGACTGAAGTCTGTTCACATCAATCAAACTGTGAATGAGAGTCTACTTTTGAGAACAAAGCATGCCTTTCTCACAACGGATAAATCGGTAGACTGTAGACAGTAAACAATTATTTTCAGCCGTGCTCCTCCACCAATTTCAGTTTTCCGTCCTGATATTTTCCAAACAAATTGAGAGACCCGTACGACCGTTGGATTTTTCATGAGTAACTTTTATTTCCTGTCAGACAAACACTCGGAGACCTTGACATTCACTGGGAACGCAATTAGAAAAGTTAAATTTCTGTAGTTTTGGACGTTGGTTGGTTGATACTAGGAATCAAATTGTGGCCTTCCGAACGGTAGTACGCAATGCTAATACCTGTGGAAGTTTTAATTTTCATTAAAAAATGGTAGACAGTCTACACCGTTCATTGGAACTTGCCACTCATCTTATTAAGCTGCAGGAAGAGCAAGTAGTCACAGTTTTATAGCTATACAAAATGCTGGGAGAGCTACTGCAGGGAGCCCAACTTCCAACATGTCCTCATTTTCATACAAAACAAGGTCGGACGTAATTGTGCTATAAAAGAAGCGCGACCAAAAGACTAGCTGAGCTGAGCAAAGAAGGGTTGCCAATTACTCGGTACCAAGCCATATGAAGCACGGGGACCGTATAAGCGAGGCTCGCTAGCCTAACCAAACCTCACCAAATCTAGATTATATTAAATTTGAATAGCTTAAGCTGTGAAGGAAATGTATAAACTCTTCTGTATCCAGATTATACATTTCTTTCACAGCTTAAGCTAGAGCTAAGCTCGACTGAAAGCTAGAAAAGCTACACTCGTACACAGTTTTCATCATGCGACAGCGCCGTTTGGAGACCTACTGGATATTTAACGCTTCTAATGAATACGAATGGACCACTGAGATAAAGGGGGAAAGAAGGAGAGCGAGAGAGAGAAAGAGAAAAAGAGGAAGATAAGGCAAAAAGCAAGAGATTATACTCTTAGCGTTTCACTATTTCTTATGCCACTTTACATATACAATAGTTTTCTTTCACCAGCAACCTTTCAACTGGCCTCCAGTGTTCACGTAAATAATTATTTTCAAGCGCTAAAACAATATTTATTAAACGCTAGTGGCGCAATTCCGCATACTAATCAAGCGTACGTTTAATGTAAAATTTGTTAAAATTTATTTATTTAAGTCTTAAATGTATATTTATTTAACGTATTGCTTCCACATAAATTTAAATGATTTTTCTATGAATTTTCAGTATATTTCACTGTACGCTATTAAGTCGCATTAATTTAAATGCGCAAGGGACTAATTCCACAACTAGTAACACAGATGGGAACAATAGCAAAAATAAAATGTGTTTGTTTATTAAATGTTTGCACAAATAAAATAAAGGAAATAATGGAATATTGTAATTAAAAAAAAAAACAAATACAAAAATAATAACAAAAATAAAGTATTATGTTAACAACATGTTGGCAAAAAATCCATTTTATGCACGTTGCATGTGGCGAGCAGGCAAACGTGTTAACGCACAGTAATGAAACTGTAGATTGAGCACAAATAGTACTGGTTTAGCACTATAATTTGTTGACTGAATTCAAACTAGTCCTAAAAGCACCAAACTGGTACTAGTTACATATTATTTCAAAAAAAAAAAAAAATTACATGCAATTACGTTAAATTTTGTTCAAAATATAATTTTTATTCATATGGTCCATATTGAACTAGTTTGGGTGTAGTATTCATGTAATCGAAATCTGCAAATTGCCAAATCATTATAAATATATTTCAGTCTTAAATATAATTGCATAATACAGATTTGATGACCATCTAAAAATCTAGTAATTCCAAACTTCTTTATAACTAAATCATTTAACTACATGGTTGTTGTTCATTACATAAAAATTACGCAGGTGCTTGCTTTATCCTATGTACGCTCACACGTATTTGTATGTGTTATTTTGCACTGTAACCTGCACGTTTTCATTAAAACCACAATTTATACGCCAATTATTGTATTTGCCAGACCTTCCACTTTATTATTTTAAATTAAAAATTGATGCAACATTTAATTGTGTGCACGTGCATGTGAACAAAATTGTTTTTGTTTCTTATTGTTGTTGTTTTTTTTGGTATAAAAAAAAGTTTTAGTCGATTATTAATGTGCGTATATATACATACATACATATGTATGTATGTATATATATTGCCCGTCCACAATTCGATATCACACCATTCATACGAATATTAAATTTTACTCATTTCAATCACCATGGATTTATATTTGAGTATATGCGTGTATGAATATTTTTTGCTGTAACTGTATGTATATTATTCCGCATGTTTGCATTTTGATTGGCAAAATTGGGTATTTGCGGTGTACCGCGGCTACGCTTTAATGAAATGAAATTAATGCAATTAAAAATTTTTAGTGCCATAAAACGCGGCATGCGACACTTGATAATGTTAGCTTTTGCCTATAAAAAAAATAGGTATGTAGGTGTATTCGTATAATAAACCCAGCGGTGAAATGAACTAGTTAAAAGAAACTCTGTTTTTTTTTTCTTCAAATGTATTCGCTTTTTTTTAAGCAAAAAACTCTCATTTTAATTTTCATATTTCTGTTAGAAGCATACTAGTCGCAAACTCGTTTAAAATGACCAAAACAGAACCAGTTTTGTTTTGAATTAAAATTAATATTTTCTCTGTTAAAGCAGAAATTTAAATAAACTAATAGTTTGTAAGCACTTATTAAGTGTTTTTTTTTTTAGATTTTTGCAAAAAACATTTATGTATTATATTATTTTACCTTAAAAAGTGATACGAGTATCAAAAACCAATTTAAAGCATGTAAAAAATTAATGAAATTAATCATTTTTATTGCTATAAAATGCGGCACGCGGCTCTTGGCAATTACAGCTTTATGGTATGTATGTATGTAGATATGTATTTAAGTGAGTGCAGTCATAAGAACTGGTTAAAAACTACTGCCGAACTAGTCCCGCATCTGTGCTTTTTTTTGTAAATTCAATTGATATTTTGAAGTTGTGTCACGAGATAATAATTATTATATAATTGGCGGAAATATACTAGTATTATACTAGTTCAAAATGAGCCAAAATCGGACTACTTATCATTTGAACCAAAATTATTACTTTTTGTTTAAAAATTACTTAAACGTAATGGACTCCACCTCCCAATGGAAAGACCTAAGGGTTCTATATTAGGTATATTAAAAAGTTATCCATAATTTTTGCATTAAATTGAAGGCTTTATTTAGCATATCTGCCATTTTGAGGGTAATGTCCTTATGTCTCTCCCACAAAAACTCTTGTCCATATTAGCGAAAAATTTGGACAATCGATTTCCAAACACTTCTCTTGATATCAATTATTCACCAGCCAAATCAGTCGAATTAGGTCGATAGTAGTCACTAGATGTAAGGTACGTACTATGAGTTAGAACCTCCCAATTAAATTTCAGGACCTTATGGCAAGTCCTTAAAGATGTGTGTGATCTGGCGCTGACTTGATAAGACACAATTCCCTTTCCTTTTGGCCTGGGTGTTTCTAGGCGATTGTTTCCTTCAGATAGTTCAGTTGCTGGCAGCAGAGGTCCGAACTAAGGCTTTAGCCGTGGGAAACAGCTTATAATGGAGGATTTCTTGCTAATTTTTCCCCTGTTATCTTCTTTGGTACAAGATATCATTTTTCTAAAGTCATCTAGCGTATAAATACTCAAAAAAATACTTTTCTTAACATTCGTATGCTATTTATGCAAGCAAAAACCTGCCGCATGGCTTCACTAGCAGAAAATAAATATTATAGTTTCTATTCTACCTAGTTGGCAAATGGCAAAATTTCACCAAATAATTAAAATAAATTAGTTGTTTTTTAATTGGTACTAGCTGGATCCTTTTCAGACTAGTCAAAATACACCCAAAAACTTCTGGCACCTTTTCCAACCATTTTGACATTTTAACCAGAGAGTATATCGTATCAGCGAATTTTTTTCACATTCCCTACACTACTAAATACTTTGGCTTACCGTTTTGCAACATTTTGTTTACGGCTCGTTGACTGCTTGACCACCTCTGACCGACCACTTGACAGGCGCTGGAGCGGAGCTTACAGGGCCGGCGTAGTTGCTGCCAGCGTGTATGTTAACAAAATATTTTATTATGTGCATGTACGTACATAGAGTATATACTCGCATATAAATATAGTAATGGTAATTAAAGAATATTTTAGCCTTTAATTAAGTATGCAAATGTGCCTAAAAATTACCGCCTAAATCCCATCAATTAAATCACACTTTTAATGAGTACTACAACGGCGTGTAAATACATAATTGCCTATAAACCCAGTAAATACACGTTATGTACTTATACGATGGGATTAACAAAAGTTCGGTAAGTTGACAAAAAAAAGTAATTTTTTTATTTATTCGTATTCTATGTACTTTTTTATCTTCTCTACATAAACATCATTGATTTCAATGCATTTCTTAAGCCTAGAGACCCACTTCTGAAAACAGTCTTCAAAATCTTGCCTTTTATTTTTTTTTTTTAATTTTTAGAAATAACCAGAAATAACAAGGTATATCCGATGAATATGGTGCTGGATATTTTCCAACAAATTTCTGATAACTTTTGGTACGCACTCTTCGGTGTACCATTTTCCAGTTACCGTCTGACCCTCTTCCAGAGGAATAGAAGCTACGATTTTAGATCGGTTGAAGTAAGCTGACGTCATTACTTTTTTTGCTGATTTTTGTTGCTTTGATTTTACGCGTGGGTTTGCTCCCTTTGTGCTCCATACCATGGACTGCTGTTTGGTTTCTAGATCATACTTATAGAACCAAAATTCGTCATCAGTAACGACTTTACTAAAGTTGCTAGACTGACCACTTTCGAATTTGTTTAGGAAAAATTTAGCAAAATGCAGTCTAGCTTCTTTTGGGGCCTCATTTAAAATTCGTAGTACCCATCGAGTAGATTTCTTCGTGTGTCGCAGATGATTACGTAATATTCGCTGAATTCATTAGCAATCATTTCTTGTGTCAATCGTGGGTCTTCGTCAAATTTTGATTTCACCAGAGCTGTGCTGTGACGTCATCAGTGGAAGATTTTGGTCGACCTTCTCGGTGGTCGTCCTCTGCGGAAGAATGTCCGGTCTGGAATCTTCCGAGCTACTTAGAAATAATATTTGAAGACGGTGCAATCGTTTTATATGCAATTTGGTATTTACTGAATATTTGTATTGGTTGTAAATAACGCCGAAACCCGAAGAGAATCACATGGCGAATTTCTGTTTGCCATCTTGGTTTTCTCTTCTTAATTTTAGCCGATCGTTCTAAAATTTGAAAGAAAGACTAATAAAGTAATTGCAAAGAATTCTTTATTTTTAAATTTAACAAAAACAAATTGAAAGTCACCAACTGACCCAACTTTTGTTAATCCCCTCATACACTGCACATGTGCCATATGACTACATGTACTCGTATGTATGTAAGTATGTGTGCATGAATGGTGAAATACCTGGTGATTAAAAACGAAAATATGCAATTACGTTGATTTTATAGTTAATCATGTAATGTAAATATTTTCGATATGAAATTAAATTAAATTAAAATAATGTGTGGAAAGACAATGTTAATGCAGTAAAATCAACTGAACGGTGTTGAAAATGAATTTATAAATATATTTCTCACAATGTAAAAATTTAAATTAATGCATTTAGGACATATTTTGAATATATTAGATTGAGCTTGTGAAGAATTGCATGGCTTTGGCGACCAAGAACGAATCTAAACAAATTTGTATTATCTGTTATGATGTGAACCGTATTCCGGTGAGGGCGGACTTTGGCCGGAACAAAAAATGCTTCAGAAGTGGCAAGATCCGATATTTTCCAAATTCATTTAAACGGTTTGGCAACCTGCCACCAAAATTTTCGTTAGTACAAAGCATAACCATGCCTCCTTGGATATTCGGCTTTGCAGTTGAATGTTTTGAAATTGCTGATTGAGTGCTTCGTAAAGATTCTGCGAGCCCTTCTTGTATTTGGCGACAATCGTATCGTGTAAGGCCTTATTTTTTACTTTGATGTTCAATACAATCTTCGTCTTCAAGCCAAAATCACCACTTATAAATCCTGCAAATCACTTTTGACACGTTCGGCAGTGGATTTCTCTTTATTTAGAGTAGTGAAGACGAACTCCTCGCAAAAACACTTTTCTCAAGCACAAATATCGACATACATATTTAGTGAAATAAAAAATGATGAATCGCCAGATGACTTCCGTAGAATTGGAGATGCGACTAAGAAGGCGATCGAAGAACGTTCCTGTTTTAGTACTCGATACTAGTATTTTGGAGAAGGAAGTTATTAGGAATACAACAACAAACGAGGTAAGTGTTTCATGTTCTGATATGGAGATACTGGTAGTCATACCAACGAATATTCTCGATCCCTGATCAATTATGCGAAGTATTGGAGAACCCTTCACTTCTTACTTACCGATTGCCAGCCCTGGTAAACTGCATTTCCTTATTTAGAACTCAATCGCAATTATAATCCAAACACAGGCCTCTAAACAAATTTTTAAAGCTTTAATCGACAGTGCTGGAAAAAGTGGAGTAAATGTTTTTGACCGCATACAAGGCGAACCCGACCGGCTCTCAACAGCCATCCCACAGCCGTATGATAACCGAAGAATATTGAGACTATCTACTTTGAGGGAGAACAGCTTCTTAAATGTATAAAAGGAACCCTCTCAAATTAGATAAGCTCCTCTCATTACCACCAATAGACTTGACTATGGGCTTTTAAAACCTTTCGCTGAAAGTCCACTCTTGACTTTAGCATTCTCTTTCTCTTAATGACGTAAGTATGTAAAATCCAAGACTCGCTTATTACAGAAAAAGAGCTCGTGTTGCCTCGATAAAATCAGATCTAGACACTCTAACAGGAAAACGCCTACTTAATCAAACTAAGGCTCTACTACGAACATAACATATGAGAGGATTAAAAAACGTTCGGTTAGTTGGTGACTTTCAATTTGTTTTTGTTAAATCTAAAAATACCAAATCCTTTGCAATTACTTTATTATATTTTAGAATGATCGGCTAAAGTGGAGTCGAGAAAACGAAGATAGCAAACAAAAATTCGCCATGAGATTCTCTTTGGGTTCGGGGTAATTCACAGCCAATACAAATATTCAGTGAATACCAAATTGCATATGAAACGATTGCACCGTCTTCAAATATTATTTCTAAGTAGCTCGGAAGATTCCAGACCGGACATTCTTCCGCAGAGGACGACCACCGAGAAGGTCGACCAAAATCTTCCACTGATGACGTCACTGTAGCTCTGGTGAAGTCCAAAATTGTGGACGACCCACGACTGACACAAGAAATGATTGCTAATGAATTGAGCTTGAATACCATTTCTGTGTCGTGAATATTAAGTAATCATCTGGGATACACACAGAAATCTGCTCGATGAGTACCACAAATTTTAAATGAGGCCCAAAAAGAGGTTCTTGCCCAATTTTTCCTAAACAAATTCGAAAATCAGTCTATCAGCACTAGTAAAGTCGTTACTGGTACAAACCAAAAAGCTGTCCATGGTATGGCGCCCAACAGGATCAAACCCACCTGTAAAATCTAAGCAACAAAAATCAGCAGCAAAAGTTATGATGCCAGTTTACTTCACCCGATCTAAAATCGTAGCTGCTATTCCACTGGAAAAGGGTCAGACGGTAACTTCAAAATGGTACACCGAAGAGTGCTTATTAAAAGTTTTCAAAAATTTGTTGGAAAACAGGAAGAAAGAGGATTTGTAGCGCTACTTTTTACATCATCATTTACATTGCGATCTCTGCGATCGAAGAAATAAGTCCAGTACCATTATCACCGAATATAGCACCTTGTGATTTCTGGTTATTTTTGAACTTGATAAGCTTAAAAAGTTAAATTTTTAAAACTGTTTTCAGAAGTAAATCTATAGGCTTAAGAAATGCATTGAAATCAATGTTGATTATGTAGAGAAGAAAAAAAGGACGATTTCGAATATATACAAAAATAATTTTTTTAATCCCCTATTATGTTCCATATACATTGACTTACACTACATAACTAATAATCTCTGCATGCCCGGTCCATCCGAGCGGTAGGTAGGTGTATTCGAGTCATCAAAAATTGTATAAAATGAATTTAAATAAAAATAGATTGATTTTTTCTAAATACGATCGATCGTCGGTCGGGAATATCAACTTATTTTCCAGCGGCTCTAGCTTGTTGAGTTCACTGACATAACATATTTTTGACGAGCTCAACAAATTTTTTAACAGAAACATCTTAAATTAGGTTTTTATCTTTCGACATAAGTTTTTTTCAATATTTATATTAGAAATTTGTGTTAACAATTTAAGTGTCAATTTTAAACACAAATTGCGTCGTAAAAAATTTCCACACTTTTTTTAAATCTTCAGTTATTCCCAGCTGTAAATTGTACACACTCATTAAAAAATCTGAAATTACTTCATTAAATATTTAATAATTAATTTATACAAAATGTGAAATGTTGCTACATGTACACATACGAGCACTTAAATACATACAGACACAAAAACAAATACTATTATATTTTAACAGGCTTTTATGTACTCGTACATATGAGTATGCAGTATGGATTTAGTTAAAAATCCCCGTTGAACTCAATGATTTACACAAAAAAATAAAAAAAATTAAATTTCGTATAAAAATATACATACATACGAATAAGGTAGAATTTTTTTTCCGCTACCAGTTTTATGCCTTTCATGAACGTGAAATTGTACATAAATATATCAACTTTGCTCTGAAGTGTGTAGGTATGTGAATACCGAGAAAGGAAAGAGATCGTACCGATCGGATCAAGAATGAAAAGTTTAGTTGACTTAGCATTGTCTGTCGGTCTATCTGCCTATCTGTCTGCCTGTCTGACCATCTTTTTGTATGTAAACTAGTCTCTCAGTTTTTGAGATCTTTTAACTAAACTTGGCAGGCAGATGGTAACCGACCAGATCGAACCACCATCAAAAAGGCATCAAAGGACATGAAGTTTGCTATTGTATAGGATTAATCACTTCATGACTTTTTCGACTATCTGAATATATTCTTAGGTCACGAGTGTCATGGGACGCCCCGGGCAGGAATCACATTCACATGTCTCTCTTCTTTATGAAAACAGCCGAACCCATTTTTCCAACATCGTATATGAAGGGGTACAGTCTTGAAGAATCGATGACATATCTTTAAAAATTTCTTTCGGCGAATTTCTTTTTTTTATAAGTAATTAAATCACAGCGCGGTGCTCCATATTGTGGGTATTTCCAGTTTCCGATGACAGTGTGTTGTTGCTTTTTCCAGGAATGAAACCTAATAAAACAAATCTTGTGATTTATATTCATAATGAGTCCGGCAATTAGTATTATCAGTAACAAAATGATGTGTTATCTATAACTACCTTGGGTCGCGACTTTATCAGCTGCCCCTCGTATAAGCCCTTAACCCCTGAGCACGTGAAAACTACCATTTGTGTAATTTTTTCGAAGATACCACCCAATAAGTTCATGAAAAAATTATTGTAATCAAATAAATAAATATTTAATAAATTATTTAATGTATTTTACTAACTTTTATTTTTTAAACTGCAAAATTAATAACCCTGTACCACCGTATCTACAAATAAGCACTGGCAGCAAAAATCATCGCTATTAGAGGACTATATTATATACATAGCTACCATAAAATCGATTTTTCTGATAAGAGGTTTTGAGTACAAAACCCATCAAAAATTCAGCAAAATGCATCTAAATTTTGTATCTACACGCGTACACGTAGGCTGCTATATATATTTCTGGCCTAATAATGAAAATACGAAAATTTATCTACGAAAATGTTTTTTTTTTTTGGATTTGGCTCGTCTTGGAAAACCCATACCACCATAGATCCATGATTCGTCACCTGTGACGATCTTATAAACGTCTTTTGAAGCACCGCGATCGTATTTTTTCAGCATTTCTTTACACCAATCCACACGAGCCTTTTTTTGAGCGATTGTCAAATTGTGCGGGATCCAATGAGAAGAAACCTTTTTTACGGCCAGGTGTTCAAGCAATATCGAATGTATGCTGGTGGGAGAAATGCATAGGCATGCCTCTATCTGAAGGTATGTTACATGATGGTCTTGCATTATCAGTTCACGTACGGCATCGATGTTTTCTGGCACAACGGCTGTTTTTGGACGACCTTCACGGAATTCGTCTTTGAGCGAGCGTTGGCCACGATTGAATTCGTTGTATCAGTTTTTCACAGTGCTATAGGATGGTGCTTCATAGCCATACAAAGATTTTAGTTCATCGATGCACGAGAATGTTCACGAGTTAATTCCATTTTTTGGCCGAGATGAATTTTTTAATTCCCTATAATAAAACAATTCACGATTAAATGACAAAACGTTCTGAGTGATGTTGTGCTGAAAAATGTCAAACTTTCCATTGGAAATGTCAGATTGCACCTGGCAACACTTAGTGTTGCCTAGGCCAGACCTATATAAAGCAGCCTACGTATACAAAACATGTTAATATGACATCGAAAATAATTAAAATAAGATACAGCCGATTTTTCTGATATGATAATTAATATTTAATTCTAAAATACAATGCAATAAATTTAATATGTTCATAAAAGGTATAAAGACTTCGGCATGGCCGAAAGCAACACTTCTTTCTTGTTTATTATTTAATTATTTTATTTTATTTTATTTATTTTTTTTTTTTTGTTGTTGAGTGCCAGAGTAGTCTATAGTATTCAAAAAAGCCTCTCTTAAATTACTCATGAAACCTACGCCTTTCCAACATACAGTCCTTTCGACCAACACCAATGGGTTTCCTGTAATTTCTACTCTCCGCTCATAAAAAACTTCATAAAAATGCAGTAAAAATAGTAAATTTATATTCAAAAAATACATTTTAACCAAATTTATTTACAACAGCAAATATGTGCAAGTAAGTATGCGCGTACATTAATTCTCCATTGGTTATAAACGCTTCTGCCCGCTGCTGCTACCACTGCTAGTCAATGAAATGCGCATAACTCCTGTGTTGATGTGGGTTTTTACGTGTATATAGAAGAGAACTCTTAAAAAAAATTATGCAAAAATTCGCGCATAATTTATTTACAAAACAGGATTTACAGCGGATAGTTATACAGTATACTACAAAAAAAATAACTATACATACATAGTTAACATATAATATATATAAGTATGTACAACTTTCCTCTGCTCTTGTCTGCCATTTTGCCCTGTTGGGTTGTTTTGCTAAAGCAATTTGCTTAACCCGCTGCAATTACTCGAGATTATAATAAAATTTATTTGGATAATAAGCTCATACGCTGCAGGTGAGTTAAACGCGACAAATACGTGGTTAGTAGCGCCACAAAGTATGCTTTGATTTTCATAATGTGTTTGAGTGCTGCGTCGTGGTGGACTGGACCGTGCTGACTGCAGCTTATAGTATTAGTAAGATTTGCAAATTAAAGTATTAGTAAGATTAATAATTGTTTAGTTCCAACTAATCTACGATTTTTGTGTTTCAAAAAGCATTTGTAAATAAATATTTTAAAAGATTTTTGGTTTTAAATATATGGTATATCCCCATGTGGCCAAAAATTTTCAGGTATTATTTTTGCCCTTGGTCTTTTACTTGTTCCGATTCTTTTTTTTGTTCCTTTTCTTTTTCTTTTCCTTCTTATTTTTAATTTTTCTTATTATTTCTCTTTTTTTATTTTTCTTTTTCTTTTACTTATTCCTTTTCTTTTTCTTTTCCTTCTTATTTTTCTTTTTATTTTTCTATTTCTTTTTCTTATTCCTTTTCTTTTTCTTTTTCTTCTTATTTTTCTATTTATTTTTCTATTCCTTTTTCTTATTGCTTTTCTTTTTCTTCTTATTTTTCTTATTTATTTTCCTTTTTCTTTCTTCCTCTTCTTATTATTCATTTCTTCTTTCTTCTTCTCCCCCTTCCCTCTCTACTATTTCTTACTCTTTTTGTCCAGCTCTTTTCCTTTTCCTTTTTCTTTCTCTTCCTCTTCCTCTTCCTCTTCCTCTTCCTCTTCCTCTTCCTCTTCCTCTTCCTCTTCCTCTTCCTCTTCCTCTTCCTCTTCCTCTTCCTCTTCCTCTTCTTCTTCCTCTTCCTCTTCCTCTTCCTCTTCCTCTTCTTCTTCCTCTTCCTCTTCCTCTTCCTTTTCCTTTTCCTCTTCCTCTTTCTCTTTCTCATCCTTTTCCTCTTCCTCTTCCTTTTCTTCTTCCACTTCCTCTTCCCCCTTGTCTTTCTATTTTTCCTCCTACTTCTTTCCTTATTCCATCCTTTTGTGTTCAAGTGTAACCAGTTTCTAATTTTTAATTAATTTAATATCTAAGCTGAATTTGGAAAACATAATCTATTAACAACACAGCTAACATCATAAGTATGTACATATGTACATATGTATATACACACAGCAAAAATACAACATTTTATAGTAAATAAATCTGGGTATTAACACGCTGTTAAAACAAATTTACACTTCCTACATAAAAGCAGCTGCAAACCAACTCCACATCGAACATTCTATAAAAAATTAACCCATGCAAGTTAACATACACGTATGTAACACACAAACACACATACAAGTATGTACGTATTCGGTCTTTGGTTAGCCAAAGTATTTGAGCCACCGCATGCCAATGCCAATATATGACCGAACGACTGGACAGGCAGGCTTACAGACTACTGGAGTCATACGAAAGCGTGAACAACTGTGTTAAATACAAAAATAATAATAATAATAACAACAACAAGAGCAACAAGTAAAAATTGTGCAACGAAAACAAGTAAAAATTGTGCAACCACTCTTAACTGCTCCCTTTTCTGACGCAACCTCGACTTTTGCTCTGTTTGCATGCTGTTTCATGTTGTTGTTGTTGTCAATGCAATGAGCGTAAATATAAACAAGTCCTGTTTCCGCTTCCGGTCTTAATGCCGCCACCATTGACTAAATCCCAATAAACAAAAGCATACTCATGCATACATGGATACTTACACGTTTTTTGTATTTGTTTTCCTCTCCTTTTTTTATTCGAAAAGTATGTATTAGATTATAAATTAGAACAAAAATAATAAATGAATTAATTATATCATATTTAAGCAAAAATGAAAATTAAATAAAATAAACTAAAAGAGAAATAAAAAAATTAAAATGAAATAAAAGAAAAGAAACTAAAATAAAATATAGTAAATAAAATAAAATTATATAAAATAAAATAAAATAATATAAAATAAATTATAATTAATAAACTAAAATAATAGATAAAATAAAATAATGTAAGATAAAAAAAATAATATAATATAAAACAAAATAAAATAAATTAAACAAAGTAAAATCAAATAAATAAAATAAGATAGAATAGGATAATTAAAAAATAATAATAAAATTAAATTAATTATAAAAATAAAATTGAATTAAATACAATATAATAAAATTAAATAATATGAAACAAAATTAAATAAATGAAAATAAATAAAATATAAAAAAAAGAAATTATATAAATTATACAAAATAAAAAAATAAATAAAAAATTATATTAAAAAAATTTAAAAAAATAAGATTAATATAATTAAATTAAGTTATATAAGAAAACGTAAAATATATTGTAATAAAATGAATTTCAATAAAATTAAATAAAACAAAATTAAATTAAATTAATCAATATAATTTAAGATTAAGTAAAATAAAATCACAATTAAATTAAATAGTATAAATAATATAAGATAAAATAAAATAAAAGCAAATTAAATAAAATTAAATAAAATGAAATAAAAAAATTAAATACATATAATAAAAGATGGCGACAGGAGCGTACGCTCGACGCGAATAGAGTGTGAATGCAGTGCTGATGCGAGTAAAAGCCCAGCGAAGGAAGTGCGAATAACAGCTGAATGTAAAGTAACAAGTTGTATGGTTGCTTTTATTTTACTGTACGAGTATTGTATATAAATTTTTTATATTATTATTACTATTCTTTTTACTGACTCTTTTATACACAACCATACTATACACATATGTTATTTGCGCTATTTACTCTGCATACTAACACCTGTGGTTTTTGCCTTAGCGACTGCATAACCTCACTGAATGCTACAGTGCATTCATAAAGTCAATACACCAGCGCTAAAAGTGCCACCAATGACAACAATGCCTGTGTTTTGCCCCGACGGTATTCGAGTGCAACAATGCTCAGTGCTCAGCTGTGTGCAAGCATAAAATATTATACATAAATATATCGCACCGCAAGTACGGCAAAAAGTTGGCTAATAGGCAAATACGAGTATGCAAATGTGAGCGTGAATGTGTAGGTGGGAGTGAGAATCAACGATATGCCAATGGCTGCAGCATGTAGGTAGCAAGGGTGTTAGGAATGCCATTGTGGTAGTTATGGGGAAAAACCAGTAACACTACACTTGTCTGTGTTCTTTGTTAGCGGTCATCTCTGTGACATTTTGCCGTTTATCTCACGTCTTTGTTGTTTTTACTTTGGCGAATGGATACCACATTTTGATTTTTAATTAACTTTATTTGTTATACCTTTTCGCTATAATTTTGTTTTACTCCAATCACTGGAAGTGAAAAAAATTATTATATAATACTAAATCAATGCATCAGTAATTAGTTTTTAAGAAGCTGGGAAATGCAGAGATTTTATAAGAAACTTCAACAAAAATAACGAAGGAAAGCAATGAAATCAAACAAACTAAATAGAACAAAAAGTGTAAAATTTAATTTAATCAAAAAAAAAAAAATAAAATAATATAAAATAAAATAAAATAAACTTAATTAAAATAAAATAAAATAAAATAAAATAAAATAAAAAAATAAAAAAAATAAAATAAAATAAAATAAAATAATATAAAATAAAATAAAATAAAATAAAATAAAATAAAATAAAATAAAATAAAATAAAATAAAAAAATAAAAAAAAATAAAATATAATAAAATAATATAATATAATATAATATAAAATAAAATAAAATAAAAAAAAAAATAAATTAAAATTAAATAAAATAAAATAAATAAAATGAAATATAATAAAATAATATAATATAAAATAAAATAAAGCAAGATTAAATAAAACAAAATAAAATAAAAAAAATAAAAAAAAAATAAAATAAAAAAAATAAAACAAAATAAAATAAAATAAAATAAAATAAAATAAACTTAATTAAAATAAAATAAAATAAAATAAAATAAAATAAAATAAAATAAAATAAAATAATATAAAATAAAATAAAATAAAATAAAATATAATAAAATAATATAATATAAATTAAAATAAAATAAAATAAAATAAAATAAAATAAAATAAAATAAAATAAAATAAAATAAAATAAAATAAAATAAAATAAAATAAAATAAAACAAAATAAAATAAAATAAATAAATTAAATTAAAATAAAATAAAATTAAATTAAATTAATTTAGATTAGATTACATGAAACAAAACTAAATAAAATAAATTTAAAAAAATTAAATTATATTACATTAAAAAAATAAAATAAAAAAAATAAATAAAAAAGTATTAAATTAAATTAAATAAAAATGTTCAAAATATTAAAGTAAAAAATTATAGAAAAAGAATAAAATGAAATGAAAGAAATAAAATCAAAAATAAACTAAAAAAGGTCAAAAACTTAATTCAAATAAAAATTAAATTAAACTATATAAATATTAGGGTAAACAATTATAATTATTTATTTCTTATTATTATTATTATTATTATTATTATGGTGGACTGAGAGTATAGCGCAACTAAGGAAAACGTGTCTTCGCCTTCGGCGGGTCTATACAAGAAACAGACGAAGAGGCAACGCAGCTACAGAAATGGAACTGTACCACGCTGCGAAAAAAGAACTTAAACGTGCCATCGAGAATAGTAAAAAAGAAAAGTGGGAAGAGCTACGTAATGACCTAAATAGGGATCCTTGGGGGCTTAAACAGAGTACAGGGTACAGAGTAGTGATGAAAAAACTCGGCGCTAGGACACCACCCCCAGAATTTAACGGACATAAAATGGAACAGATTGTTAAGGCCTTATTTCCAGCACACGAGTTACGGGAAGAACAAGCAACACTTGAGAACCTCCCAATAGAAACACCTTGTTTTACCATCGAAGAGTTACAAATAGCGGCAAGTAAGCTTAAGCCAAATAAATCACCAGGCCCCGATGGCATACCCGCCGAAGTATTGAAAGTAATTGCCCGAGAACGGCCTAATCTACTTCTTAATATGTTTAATGCCTGCCTGAAAACAACTCTATTCCCAGAAATCTGGAAAAGACAGCAGCTGGTGCTCATCAGTAAGGGGAAAGGAAACCCAGACAGTCCATCGGCATCAAAAAAGCAATACGGTTTTAGGCCCGGCAGGTCAACACTGGGAGCAATCGAGAATGTAGTTAAAAGTGTTGAAAAGGCCCAACAAGGGTTTCACAAGCAAATAGTCCTACTAGCCACATTGGACGTTCGAAACGCCTTCAACAGTGCACAGTGGAAGGATATGATTGCAGCCTTAGAGACTAAATTTTCCATCCCCCGGTATCTCAGCCTAATGATAAGGAGCTACCTTAGAGATAGGGTCTTACTCTACCAAACTACCGACGGGCAGAGGAAACACAAGGTAACGGCAGGAGCAGCGCAGGGCTCTATCCTCGGGCCAGACCTTTGGAACGTCAGCTACGATGGCATATTAGACCTTGAGATGCCTGAGAGCACATATCTTGTGGGATATGCTGACGACATTGCCGCTATAATTACCGCGCGCGATACAGAAGACGCACACAGGAAGCTAAATCAAGTAATGATAAGAACAAAGATGTGGCTGGTCCAACACGGTCTTAAACTTGCAACAGAAAAAACCGAGTTGCTGCTATTAACGATGAAACACATACCTCTGGAAATAGACATGCACACAATCGCGGATACGCTGCGGTCAAAAAGAGTTGTTAACTATCTGGGTGTAAGACTAGACTCTAGACTGAGCTACTGGGCACAAATCCAGCACGCCGCAGTGAAAGCCTCCAAAGTCACTTCCCAGCTTAGTAGACTAATGGCTAACATAGGGGGTCCAACACAAGAAAAAAGAAAGCTCATCATGGCCGCAACCCTTAACATCCTACTTTATGGAGCCGAGCTATGGGCGGACTCGCTCAAGAAGAAAAATAGACTAATGGTATTGGCCAAAGTATACCGCACGGCGGCTTTGAGGATAGCGTCGGCATACCGCACAGTATCAGGGGAAGCTATAGCTGTGATAAGCGAAAGCATTCCCATCGACCTATTGGCAGCCGAAAAGAAAAGAAGCTGGACGCTCAAAAAAATGAGGAACCAAGGATGCACTGTCAATACAAACAAAGAAGACATAAGGAAAGAAACCCTGAACCAGTGGCAAGCCCGATGGGAAGAAGGAATTTATGGACGATGGACGGCCAAATTAATAGCAGACGTCAGAATATGGACAACCAGGAAATTCGGGGAAGTAGACTACTACATTACCCAGATGCTGTCTGGTCACGGATACTTCAGGAAATATCTGCATAAAATAGGGAAAGCTGAAGATCCGTCATGTATTTATAACGATGCTGACGAAGATGATGCAGAGCATACAATCTTTCAATGCACCCGTTGGCAAGACGCGAGAATCAGGCTTGAAAACTCAGTTGGAGAAGTAAGAGTAGATAACATTGCCTCAATTATGTTAGAAAGCGAAGCAAACTGGGCAAAAGTAGGAGAGTTCGCAGAAGCAGTACTACGAGCGAAAAAGCGGGACCTGGACGCAGGTGGCGAGATGTAATCTCACTATGAGAAAAATGGAACGCCACCCTGAAGTAATGCGAAAGCGGATCCAGGGTGGGCGACGGTTCCCTAGAGGAGAGTTTTTTAGTGACCTGCAAGTGGCACATACCATTGATGTGACGACACAATGATGATGCGGAAGGCATTTTTCTTCTCCTCACCCGCAAAAAAAAAAAAAAAAAAAAAAATATTATTATTATTATTATTATTGTTATTTATTATTATTATTATTATTAATATTATTATTATTATTATTATTATTATTATTATTATTATTATTATTATTATTATTATTATTATTATTATTATTATTATTATTATTATTATTATTATTATTATTATTATTATTATTATTATTATTGTTATTGTTATTATTATTATTATTATTATTATTACTATTATTATTATTATTATTATTATTATTATTATTATTATTATTAGTATTATTATTATTATTATTATTATTATTATTATTATTATTATTAGTATTGTTATTATAATTATTATTAGTATTATTATTTGAAATTAGCAAATAAAATAAGATTTAATTTAATTTAATTATATATGTTATAATAAAGTAATAAAATTAAATAAAATGAAACAAAATTAAATTTAATTTAATGAAATTTAATAAATTGTTTAAGTTATTTTGAATAAAGTATAAGACAACAAAACAAAAGAAAATGGAGATTAGTAAGTTAATGTAAATCAGTAAAATAAAATTGTATTTTATTCAAGATAATATAAAAAAGGAAAAAATATGACAAAATCAAACAACAAAAATAAAATAAATAAAACGAATAAAATGACGTTATAAAAAATTAAAAATACAAAAAGAAAAAAATAAAGTATGGAAGAATTAAATGAAATAAAATAAAAAGTAAACTGAATTTAATGAAATTTAATTTTTGTTATTTTTATAGTGAGCTAAAAGGCCAGGTTTGTTTGTATGAACTGAATATTTTGTTATACAACAAAGAAAAATGGTAGAAGTGTCAGCTGTTTAATTTAATAAAGTAAAATAAAGCCAAACAAAATAATATATAATTAAATTAGTTTAAATTAAATTTTCTTAAAAATGTTAAACCTTAAGCAAGACTTTATTGAGCTTCTCCCCTCTTTATTTCATTCAAAATAATTACTTCATTAAATTTTCAATATTTCTTTGCTTTTTTAACTTAATTTCTAACAGTTTAAAACTTGAAAATTTCATTATTGCAGGAAGAATATGCCTTTTTAACGTCGCTCCTTTTGTTTTCTCTAATCTACATATGTGTAAAAAATTATATAAAAAAGGGTTAAAATTTAAATTTGAATTGTATTTTAATTCACACACAGACAAAATGGCACGATTTGTAAATGTGTATGTAACACAGTTACATAAATTAAATAGTCACCCTATTCTAAGAAACTTAAAAAGTTTTGTTTCCAGCAAGAATGATATGCTTCAAAAGTGTCTTCTTTATTCTTATATACCAGTATATGTGTGTAAATGTTAACTATAAATGTATGCATAGGCGTGTATATACCATATATATACAGTAAATATATGCATACGTTGTTAGCATGATTTGTGAAGTGATCCTTTTGAAATGTTAACATGATGATTAAGTATTTATATGTTTATGTGCTTTTATTTTGATGCTCTTTATATGGATGTTTAAAATTATATATATATATGCATATGTAGACAAATATATTTTGCCATATTTTTCAACTAAAAATTTACTGGAAAGTAAAAAAGTGTGGCATGAATAATTTTTTATTCCCAATAATATAATTAGAAAAAAAATATTAAATTCAAAAATCGGTATATTCTTTCTTGTTCTTATATACATTATCTTTTTAATTTTCACTAGCAATAATTTTCACTAATTAAAGTTCGTACTTCGGTCCTTGTGATTTGATTTTAGACATATTTGACCAATTTTTATTTTTATTTCTTTTTTTTTGTTAAGCTCATAAAAATTAATGTTCTTGATGGAGATAATTTTTCATTTCTTTTCCACATTTTTTTTACAGTCTAAATTATTAAACAATTTTTATTATTAACTAAATAGAATTTTTTATACACTACGACATTCCTTTAGCAAAAATTTCAAACCACAAGAGTTAATTGAAAATTATGAGCCAAAATTATAACTTTTTAACAAGTCACCTATTTTAAATAAACTTCAGTTTTTTATGTATTTTTTTTTATTTATAATATTTTTGCTTGTTTGTAAAATTAAAAAAAAAATATATATATATAAAACTGTTAGTTCAAATAATTAAACTCACATATCGCCACTACATACTCTAATATATTAATACATACACATTTAGCATTACTTTGACCAACTTTGTTGCATATTTGTGGGCGCCACTATTTACATGGATACATTTAAATACATTTAAAATGTGCGTAGCTTTTTTTTCTTTAGCACAAAATGATTGATGTTGTAATGTCAACACCGCATTTGGGTTTTATGCACACACAGGCACACACAAACACACACAAACGCACTTAACAAATAAAAACAAAAATATACAGGCTGGTAAATTATACGCCCCGTACAACATATTTTACGCTAAGCGACCTTAAATACATGACTCTAGGCTAACCACAAAACTGTGTATATATGTGTGTACCTATGTACATACATACATACGGATTTATATATCTATTGTATTTAGTTTTAAGGTTGACAGTTTACACAAATGTCAGTGCAAAAACAGAGATATTTTGTTGTTGGAAATTGCGGTTCCGACATACACGGCACAACCGGTTGCGGTGAAATGAACATAATATCTATTGTATGCGTCTAAAAATACAGTTATAAATATGTACATATATATGCGCTTTTATGAATGTAATTATGTATATAATTATTTTTATATTAATAGTTGCATATTTATTAATATTGTTGCACACACATACATACATGTAATATATCGCTGTCTAACTTAAAAAGGGCATAACTCAAAATTTTTCAAAATTGGTTTTTTCATGTAAACCAGTTCATAGTACACACATCGATAACGGCTGCAAACATTTTTTTTCGAACACAGTCTTTCTTAACTGTAAAAATACCGTTATGCTTATACTGATGTTATCCAGCATCAACTGTTTTTGCCTCTCGTGAATATTTGAGAATTCTTGAATTGTTACATTTTTTGATTTAGTTTGTGTGGTATATATATATGTATATATGTATGTATGTGTGTATGTCATTTTATTGCTTTACCTACATATTTTGACATTAACAATATATTTTGGAGAAAGAGATTTCATTCATGATAAATAAAATGGAAATTTTGCATAAAATGTTGGTCAGAAAAAGAGCTGTTTAGCTGTATATCTGTATATATGTATATATAGGTATACATAAATAAATATATATAACATGCACCCATGTACATACCCTGTAGGGAAATGTAAGGCTAGTATGCAAAAGTTCTAGTTAAATACTAGACTAGTCTTGAAGACGAAAACACACTAGTTTGTTGTAAACTAGAATTATACTAGTATTTAAAGGACAAAAATATACCAGTTTGCCATAGGCTAGAATTATAGTGGTATTTTTCGGGAAAATCTGGACTCGTTTGCTAAAATTATAATATATGGACTAGTAATGCGCGAACGAACTGGTATGATATTTGGTATGAAGTTTGTCATTTTGCAAAAAAAAACAAGAATCATAGTAATTAGAAGCACCGATCACGCATTATTAGACTTGTTATTATTTGTGGGTTTTTATATGCTGCTGAATTGTAAAAAATGATAAAGAGTCTTAATTAAGCTTCAAATATATAAATCAATATCTTATCCAATTCCTTAAAAGAAATAATGTACTAAAACTCGACTTCCTGTGAAGTGAGTTTTTCAAAACCATTCTCTAATCTACCTGAGCACCTACAAAAAAATTTATTAAAATCGGTTTAACCATTTGGAATGCCGAAATCAATCGAACTGGTATACAACTAGTATACAGCTGATGCATAGACTGACAATTGACAGTTCTTAGCACATCGCCATGTTGAAAATACCAGCTGCTTACATTGAAAGTAGTTGAAAGATGAACTAGGAGGGGCAAAATGTCAACTAGTTGTATTCCAGTTAGCAACTAGTATTTTTCCCTATAGGGTATATGCATATTAAAATATATTTATTTAAGTTTACATTTAATTAATTTGCTAAACAACACTTTAAAGAAAACTAAATTATGCAAATATAATATGTTGGCAAATAAATAAAAATATTTATATATATTTATAAACATATATATATTTATATATACATATATTTATATATTGTATATGAAAATATGCCAACAAAGGCCAGCTGCAAGTGGTTAGCAGACACAGTGTAATAAATTAGCTTTTATATGTATGTACCTACATATGATATATATATATACATACATATGTACATTTATAAGCAAATATAAATCATTTAAATATATAATATAAATTTGAACAATTCATAATTGCCCACTTGTACATACAATTATACCAATTGCTCTTTTTTGTTAGTTCATTTTTTTTTTGTTTTTTTGTTTTAGTTGCCGTTAGTCATATTATAAAATTTATGCGGTTTTACGCTCCAATTTTCACCACAAAATCCACACGAGTTGTCATTTGAGTGTTTGCTTGCAAAGAAATGGGCATTTGATAATATTTTACATATATATATATACATAGTATATATGGTACATACTGAGATTTTGATCGTTGGTAATATGAGCAATTAATTATGAAGTGCTTATTTTTCGTTATTATTATTGTACATTTTAGTTTTTCTGTAAATTGTTAGCATTTCCAAGTCAACTATATATAATATAGGTACATACATATATACAAATGTACATATACGAGTATAGTATTTGCATATTTTAGTTGCCAATTATGCTAATAAAAATGTGTAAATTAAAATTATTGGATTAAATTTATTTGGAAATGCTCTTGAAGCAATTTGCTATGTTTACATACATACATACATGCACTTACATACCTATGTAACACTTCTCTATACTTCCACTTAACATACTGGGTTATTATAAACAAGGCGCTTTTTTTTAGATGTGTCGTTTTCAATGGGACAATACTTTCTTCAGAATTGGTGCTTTTGACAGCTGTTACTTGGTTTAAATAAGCGTACTCCGAAACTACGTCGACATAATCGCCTAGCAGAGTGGATCGAGCACCCATAGATCGGTTTCTCACCACGTTTACTCTAGCGGTTAAAACTCATCCTCATAAATGCCGCACACCGAAGACGCTACTGCTGCCGTGTAGCTGGGTATCGAAGGAGAGCCGAGCCGAGAGTCAAGCCGCTAAAGACTACGGCTGTGCCCATTCGCCACCTGGAAGATTTTGCTGAAGAAACTTGGTTTGTGTACTTTCAAAATCCAACTCGTGCAAAAATTATAGCCGAACGAGCATCATGAGTGTCGCACTTTCCGTGAAATGTCTCCAAACGAGTTGGCCGCCGTTTCCAATTTTCACAAGAACAATTCGTTCAACTATGAAAAGTTATTAATAAACGAAATTCTCTCACTAGGAGTGAAGATAATCCATGATACGCCATTACATCCACCAAATATCAAAGTTTGGTGTGCTCTATGGGCATAGGAAATCATTTGTCCATACGAGTATGCCTTCAAAAATGAGTCCAGCTATAAAGTTACAGTCGATGATATTTAGTTCCAACCAAATGGCGCTACATGCCATACAACCAACGTAACAATCAATTCATTAAAGGATACTTTTGGTGAGCCCGATATCTCGCGTCGTGGGCCTCTGAGGGCGTGTGTTTTAATACCGCTGGATTATTTCTTGTGGGGTTATGTGAAGTCGCTTGAATATTATTGATGCCCTGGAATAGAATATTCGGCGCAGTACTGCTGATATGCGCTACAAAAATAGGTGGAAATAGGACATTGTCTTTATAATGAAGCTAAATTCTTGGCCATATCTATAGAATGGCATCTCATACTCTCGACGTATCGCCGCTACGGAAACAATAGCTTTTCGGCAGTGCCAGAAAAAGAGCTGGCAAGATGAGGAATGCTGAAATGCAGTGGAGAGAAATAAGACTGTCTAGATCGCAACCTTACTATTGATTACAATACGTGCAGGATGGGATAGATATCGAGAGCTGAAGAGGGTGTTTGTAATTTTTTAGGCTCAAAACAAAAAGCGCTTTTAGTATCGAATAATCACAGGAGATGAGAAATGGTGTATGTACGACAATGTGAAGCAAAGAAAGGAGTAGGCGGCCCCAGAAGAGACGCCGAAGCCGAGAGTCAAGCAAGATCTTCACCCAAAAGAGGTCATGATCTGCGTTTGGTGGAACTGGCAAGGCATGGTGCACTGTGAAATGCTCGAACGAAACGCCGCTGTCAACAAGGACCTCTACATTGCCCAGCTAAACCGTGTAAATGAGGTTATTCGGCTGAAAAGACCTGATAGAGAAAGGCCAAGTCATCTTGTTTCACGACAACCCATGTTGCCCAAGTCGTCAAAACACTCCAAGAGCTCAAATGGTCAGGTTCTTCAGTATCCACCGTGCTCTCGAGACTGCTGAATAGCTGGGGAAATGCAATTACCGGAGATGACCAACGCAAAACCCCAATCGATGGCACCGATGATCGAAAACACGTCTCATCACCCGACTATGACGAGCTTCGAATAGCGATTGCCCGCTTAAAGAACAACAAAGCGGCTGGTGTTGACAGCCTACCGACAGAGCTTTTCAAACATGGCGGTAAAGAGCTGACAAGGAGCACACATCAACTTCTTTGCAAGATCATGGTCGGACGAAAGCGTGCCAGAAAGACTAAAGCAAACGAGGTTTCAGACAGGGTGACTCTTTAAGGTGCGGTTTCTTCTTCTGATGCCGGAGAAAATAATACGAGATAAATAGAGAAGCCACAATCTTCTTCTAAGAGTGTACAACTGTTGTCGTGTGACGAGATATCGGCATTATAGGCCTAACTATCACGCCATTAGTGTTGCCTTCTGCTAACACCAATAATAATATTAGCCTTGAAATCTAACGCAGAATCAATATTGCCAACAGAGACTGCTCTATTAATTTAAAATTCCCAGCATGGCTTTTGCAAAGGAAAATCTACCGTAACTAATTTGCTTAAATTTGTTGCTCACGTTTAAAATGGGTTTAGGAAATCAAGAACACCGATCTTATATGTATATACCGACTTTAGCAAAGCATTCGATTGAGTAAATCCTCTTATAACTATTAAAAAACTAGATCTTCTTGGATTTCAGCCAAACCTTCTCCAATGGATATCATCTATGTACCTATCCGACTATCAAGACAGTTTAGACCATTATTTTTAAAATCTAGTAAAACAAATTTTGAACTATACGAGGTGTGATCAGAAAATATCCGTTATTTTCAAATTTCGTGAGTTATGTATGTTCGATTTTCGCTTTTTTTTCTGTTATGTTGGTACACATGTCTGTTATATATGTTGGCAGTATCAGTCATTTTGGATTGTCAGTTTGTTTTTGACAGATAAAAAGGTTAGTGGTGTTTTGGTGTGCTCTTCGATTTTTTACTATACGAAAAAGTGGATCAAAGAAACTGTATTAGTATAAAAAATTAAATTAAATGCCCAAGGAAATTTGAAAAGTTGACTGTGGGGTTTGGCGAGTCTACTATGAACAGAACACAAGTTCAATTGTGGTATAACCGGTTTAAGGAAGGCCGAGAAGATGTCAATGACAATGCTCGTCCTGGTCGCCCTAGTACGCCAACAACCGAAGAAAACATTGAAACAGTGAAGAAAATGATTTTGGATATAGTTGAATCACTATCAGAGAGATTGCTGATGTTTTTGGCATATCGTTCGCCTCATGTCAAGCAATTTTAAAGGATGTTTTTGGCATGAAACGTGCGGCAGCGAAAATTGTTCCAAAATTGCTAAGTTTTGAGCAAAAACAATGTCGCATAGACGTCGCTCAGGAGATGTTGAAGAGCCAAGATCGAAAAAGGCACGTCAAGCTCGGACAAATGTGAAAGTTTTGCACAC
This sequence comes from Ceratitis rosa, assembly GCA_037013455.1. NCBI lineage: Eukaryota > Metazoa > Arthropoda > Insecta > Diptera > Tephritidae > Ceratitis > Ceratitis rosa. The sequence goes on from JAWMAG010000046.1 coordinate 10,929,783, forward strand.
TGTTTTTCTTCGACTGGATTGTCGTGGTGCATCATGAATTCTTGCCACAAGGTCGTACGGCCAATAAAGAAGACTACCTAGAAGTTATGAGCGGTTTGCGCGAAGCAATTCGTCAAAAGCACACAGAATTGTGAAAAAAACAATCATGGATTTTGCAACATGATAACGCACCAGCCCACACATTAATGCTTGTACGCGGGAGGATGGTTACCGTTGGGCTTATTATTATTATTTTTTTTTTTAATTTTTATTTTTATTTTTTTTTTTTTGTTGCACTGAAATCAGTTGAATTACTATAATTACAGGAGTTGAATATTAAATTTGCATTTATTTATGTACGAGTATGCCTGTTTTGTTGGTCAGCTTTTAATCATATACAATAATTACCATATTCCTGTTTTTCTTTACTTTACTTTGACAAGTAAATTACAACTCTCTTCTTATCTCTGAATTATATATTGTTAATTTTATTTACTAAATTAGTCTGCTACAAGCATAAGCGTAATTAAATCATTTGCTAATTTGATAAAAAAAAGCATGTGTTCATATGTACATAAATTCAGTTGAATGTATGTATATATGTACATAGATATGAGTAATTGACCTATGAAATTGTAACTACATTGTCATTTCGCTAATTGGATTTGATAAGGCAAAAAGTGTCAGAAAAAGCTGATTTCCATAGAATTCCAAAGACATGTATGAATATCAAATAACCAAAATGTGTCAAAAGCCTCACAGCTGCATATACGAGGTGTGTTCAAGAGCTTTAGTGTGCTCTACGATTTTTGAGTTTTGAAAAAAAAAAAAACAATAAGTGAAAGCGGCACACATGTAGCTTAATGAGATAACCATTGGCTCGTGCTGTGGGCATCCCAAGTTCGAATCCAATTGGAGCAAAGGTGTCTGTAAAAATAAGTCTGATGAGGAAACCTGATGGTTTCCAAAAATATATGGTCTGAGACAGTTCCATAAAACTAAAAACCCAAAAAGCTTTGTATCGCTCAGCGGTCATTGAGTGACATCAACGACAATCCAAGTTTGTTCGAAAGGGGCCTAACTGGTAATGAAACGTGAGCACATACTCGTAGTTATGTCTTCGAATGGAAGCGCGCAGATGAGCCAAGACTGAAAAGTAAAAATTCACTTTTTCTTTTGAACAGACCACGTGTGAGGGGCGGCTGATAAGTTATACTGGCCGTTCATTGTCAACTAACCAATTAATAATATTCCCTCGCTGTCCTAGAAAATGGTAGTCATAATCTTCGTCGCCGACTTTTCTACTTTGAATTTTAAATCTTTTTATCCACTGCATCGACACCTGCTTGGACTCGAGATCATACTGATGAATACAAGCTTCATCAACTGTTATAATATTGCAATAATGCGGTTGCAAATTCCATCCAAAGCATCTAGGCACAGCTCAAAAAAAAAAACTTTATAACACTCCAATCGCTGTTGTTGTTGTTGTAGCGGCTTGCTTACACCGCTTGGCAGGCTTTGTCAATCTAAGTCGCCGAGGTCATCTAAAGGGAGGTCCAGGAAACGTGCTGTTTCGACGGGATTGGACCAAAGGGAGAGGGGGGTTAGATGTGTCGGTTTAAGGGGGCATGGGAAGAGGTGGTTAGTGTCGTGCGGAGATTCTCCACATGCAGGCCACACGTTGGGTATGCTGGGGTTGAGTCTGGATAAGTAGGAGTTTAACCTGCTACAATATCCACATCTAAGTTGTGCAAGGGTCAAGCGGGTCTCTCGAGGCAGCACGAGCTCGTTGTCTTCTATGGGTGGTGGTTTAACTCCGAGCACGCCATTCACGGGAAGGGAGTCTTTGAAGGTGTTGACTGACTCCTGGTGAATGGCCTTCAGTGCTTGTCTGTACGCCGTACTGTCCAGCGGTTGTTGCAGGTGTTGCTGGATGGTGCTCTTCAAGTCGAGTACTCCCTTCCTGATGTGCCTAGGTGGATTAGGGCTTCAAGAATTTACCTGCGGTAAGGCATGCCTGTCGTCTTTAGACCGGAACGATCCGGATTTTTATCCGGCCGGGGATTGTCACTCCCGCAACATTCCCCAAAAATTACTTTGACGAATGTTTTTGCAACAACAACAACTAGGGGCAGGTTCCCAAAGAACCGAAGACATCCCTTTAAAAATTTCTTTTGGCGTACTTCCTTTTTTTTTACAGGGAATTTCACAGCGCGATGCTCCAAATTTGTGCTAGAATTTCCACTTCTCGTTGATATAGTGTTGGTGCTTGTTCCCAGAACGAAATGTTTATGAAACTAATAAAAAAAGTTGTTATATTTATTAATAATAAGTCCCGCAATTAGTATTATCAGTAACCAGATGTTGTGTCCCATCTTTAACTACCTTAGGTCGCGACTTGATCAGTTGACCCTTGTATATGTACAATATAAGTAAGCAGAACTAAGTTCGGGTGGAACCATTGTACAATCTAGGCTGTACAATGGGTGGAACTGAAGATTATACGAGTATACACCATTAAATTTTTTAACTACAGCTCATTTGAGCTTTGGTACATACATATATTTAAAGACATTCCCGATGTTTAAAATTTGTAAAACAAAGTTCACAGCTTAAGAGTGGTTAAGTTTATGCCTGAAACAAATTGAAAAACTTACATCCAACTGCGAGAAAATTACACACGAAACTCGGGCGAAGTAAGCGACTTTCCAGGCCCTTTTGTGAATAAGTTTATGAAGAGAGTTCTACGACCTAGTTTGTTATCGTATAAAACAACTGGAGTATTTTCTGCATGTTCTGAGCATTGAGAGGAAAATATTGCTGACGTAGCTCAAAGAGTGCTCGTAGCATTCTGCTTTTTCTCAAAAGACATAGAAATCGTGATTACGTGATTATAGCCGAATCAATAAAAGCGCGTCATTCATCTATTCTTTTCGCTGTTTGGCGCGAGCTTTAAATACCAAGTGAAGCCAGGTCCACCCACCCTTTCAACGTAGTGGAGGCCTTCATCTTTCCCTGTTTCACCGACGGGTACTGTATCGAATACTTTCAAAGCTGTTCCTTTCCCCCTTTCACATATGCCGCCGTCTAACGACCCGAGGATTTGGTTGCGGTTCAGTACTTTGGTTAGTTGTAGAAGTGAGAAAAGTCAGAAGGACAATATTTTATCTCTTGACAATTGGTATCCATATCTTAGACAGATACCAACTGTATATCAATCACTCAGGTAATTCATGGAGCAACTATTCAAACCGGGGGTAATGAGAAGCACTTTGTCAATAACTTTTAACAGGTCCAGTGCTTCCAGGGCTAGAAGTTATCTGGAAAATAACGGTTTTAAGTGCTGAGATGGAGCTGTGAACTCTAAGGAAGTCATGCTTATGAGCTGCTAGTCCTATAGACGAAAAGAAAGCAGCAAGATACGAGTAGCGAGACCACTTACCCTGATTCCACAGAATCAGGTTGAGAACTTGTCGAGAATCCTTTCATCTGGCTTTCCGTTTTGTTCAGTCAATTCAAGAACGCAGCAAAATTTCTACCTGGTCATCATAGTTTGTATCTTTAACGGAAATTTGACGTTGCCTCAAAACTTGGTTCCACAAGAGAGGTTACGTATGGTGGTTCACAAGTAACCGAGTAGGCAAATTAAGTTCACTGATTTGGGAATCTTTATGATCAACCTGGAGTAGACAATCACGCCTGTGTGCCAGATTCGAAGTAACGGTTAGGAGTTTTACGGAGATTTTGTTTTCGCTAAGTAATAATATCATATTCGTCTTGCTTGATTATATGACGTCTATAAAGAGTTCTTTACAGTAATCAGTGTTCTTTATTTACATTTATATTTTTTAGCTTAAATAAATATATAAACTGCTTTTACATGCAAAGCATAGCAATGAGTATTAAAATCTTACAACTAAAACAGCTTCAAACATATCAGCTCTTCTCTTTTGGAAAGTATGGCTTGTTGCGGAAGTGTTAGCCAAATTGTTGGAATGATTGAACAGTTTTGCTAAGTACTTTCCGTGACGAATACTACCTCTTCTTAGATGGAGCGTCTGTTTAAGTCCTTGTAGACGTTTTGGTTAAGCATGTATCGATATATTTCTTAAAATAGCTGTATTCCACATGTCCATTTCGTTTTAATGGTAGCGTTGTAGAGAGAACACTGCATCTGCAGTGTCTCCTTTTCATATAGGTGGGTGCCAAGACATTTAATTTCGTCAGCTTGCTGAATTGGTACATCGTTGAGTTCCACAGTTGTTCCATCACATGCCACATCGCGACATTTCGTTGCTAAGTGTTCCCTACGAAATCGCGCGTAAAGAAGATAGATATACGTTGTTTAAATTTTAAAACAATACTCTAACAATTTTAAATATCACCTTGGTTAATTCTCTTACTGTGCTTGCATAATTTCTTAACCATTTCAAATGTTGCAAATAATCCAGTCGGATATTACTTTTTTTGAATCCATTTATGAACTTTCCATTTGTCATGCCCAACTGGCGAGCGATTTGTTTTATACATTCTAGTATATAGCAAATATTACCAACTCAAATGAAAGACAATGGGGACGTTAAAATGAAAATTACAATTATTTTAGGCACATAAATTACATTAAAATAGTTCGATAGCGCTTGAGTTCAGAATTAATTGGAATAAACAAAGTTCTGCGCTTCACAACAATCAGCTGTTTATTGTTTACCTTTACTTTGGCTGCGTTCACTGAAATGGTGGTTCACCATAGCGACAGTTACAATTTCACCACTCTTTGAAATAAGGGATGCCAATACTCCATGTAAAGCAAATCTCAACAAATTGCAAATAAATCAATATTATGAAGAAAAATTATATGCAAAAATGTATTTTACAAAAAATTTAAAAAAACCTGTAGCTGGACATATTTTTATTCCTAGCTATGGATATCCGGAGCAATACGATGAGCTGGATTCTCGCTCAATACTCGTTAATTGCTTTGGTATTGCAGTGATTTTTACACTTTGCATAAATAAATTTAATATTATACAAAAAGCGCTGAGAAAAAATAAAAAAATTTGGACAGATGCTCCAAAAAGCTCGAATTGTTAAAGCTCAAGTTCAAAAATTTTCGAGCAATGAACAAATGGCCGAGCAAAATCTTGAACTCTAATTCATTGTTTTCCTCCGTATATATTTTTCTATCGGTTTTAATAAAAACATTAAAAAAATTTTCATTTGGAAAAAAAAAATATTTTACAAAATGACAGTTAAAATTTTTGTTTATAAAAAATATATTTTGTTAGCTCCGATATATGTACTCTTTGAAAAGAGGGGGCATGCCCAAGTAATGGAGTGAAAAAACGGCCAGCAACGACCGAAAGTATAACAAAGTGATTTTGAAACGCTCGGACCCACGTGGCAGTAACCGTCCAAAACCTACTTGGTAGCGCTGAATTGGGAGGCCATACCCCACCAGCGGGTTTCTCCAGGCCTTGCTGCCTCCGACTATAGGTTATTTCGACAAATGCATAACAATTTGTGGGTCACCGGCTTGGGTCTTTTGAACATAGGCTTGTAACTCTTTTATCTGCGTCTCACTAGTTCCCGGTGAACAAATCGATGGGATGTATGTTATGAGCAGACAGTTGATTGCCTTTTAAGTTGCAGTAACATTTCCTGGTCTTTTTATCATATGCCGACGTCTAATGGCTTGAGGATTTTGCTGCGGATCAGTATTTTGGTTAAAATCGCTTATGTCTTGCTATGAAGAAGTGAGCAAAAGAAGCAAATTATTTTATGTCTGCAAAACCTTATTAAAATCTTAGTCAGACACCAACTGGCTATCGATCACTCAGATAATTCACTGTGCGACTATTCAATCCTGGCGGAAATGAGGAGGACTTAATATCTAGTAGTAGCACAGTAAGGTTCAAAGTCTTTTAAAAGTAATCAGGACGTTAATGACTTAAAGTGCGAAAATCGTACCTTAAACTCTACTCTGATATGATGCTAGCATTAGACGGTGGATGGAAGGCGAAAGCTATTAGATCACAAATATGCTCGCTGCAAGTGATACGAGAGTTGTCGGTCGATACAAGTAGTTTACATATATATTTAAGAGTAAGAGTAGCCAGAACAGACATCAAGCGTCACGCTGACGCTCGAACGGCGAGTCACTCTTCGTTTCGTTTTGTCAACTGAAGGGCACAGTGTTTAAAGCCGGCTAAAATAGTTTGCACATGTTCGACGGTGTGGGAGTCACCGGTTTAGATCTTTTGAAGAACTCGAAATTAAAATTTATACATTACAAAAAAATACTTAACCAAGCACATGTAAGTTCACACTGTAACAATCGAGTAAACGCAAATGTTTCCATAAATAGTTGTAATAAAAAATTGTCGCTCATAGACAGAAAAAAAAGCAGAAAAAAATATAAAAAGATAAAATAATTTTTACAATATTTTTTTTTAAATACGCATATGTATGTACATATATATAGCTTACCTTTGGCATTCAAGCAAAATTTTTAACGATTTAATTCGAAAGTTTAACTAATCGCAATATTTTTGGACAATTCACTGATTGCCATTGGAGTTTTTGATCATCAAGTGTGTATCAGTAAAAGAGATATTTTTTCGTCCAAAACTGTCAAAATGATTGAAGTAGCAGTGTTACCTTGGGAGAAGATCGACTGGAGCGATGAACGTGTACAGAAAATCTACCTGGATTGGGGTATATTCAATAGTCACAAGCAGCAGTTGGATATAGCGGCGAATTACTATGACAAATCATTGGCACTGAAGGCTGATGATGCCCGCGCATTATTATATCGCAGTTTGTGCAAACGTGATATTGCTCAAACACAAGGCGCACTGGAGGATGCTCTGGCGGCGTTGGGTGAGTGGTTTGAGGCTTTAGTAAGCTTCTTCATTTTCTTTCATCCAGTGAGCTTGTTCCAAATTTATTGGGCTCCATCCATTACTACCCCACTTGTTTCGAAATAACCTAACCTATATTTCTTTTTTTCATTTTACAGAGGTCGAGCTCCAAAGCGCTGTTATTAATCAGGAAATCTGCGAAGCATTGCACGAGCTGAATCAGTTTGAAAATTGCAAATTGGAATTGCATAATAATTCACGAAAGTATATCGGCAGAAAGGCTTCGCGATTCATAAATAAACTGATTGTGGTAAGCCAAATTATATCTCCATATACTCAGCAGATAAATATATTAACAAAATAATAATTTAAGGTCGATGAAAACTTCAACGACACCGTGGGCGATACATTGAGTCCGTTCATTTTGAGAAACGAGAAAATATTCGCTGATGTTTTGGCTTATTTGGAACGGGAGAATTTCGTTGATTCACGACCATTATGGAAAATCCTAAATGACCAGAATAAATGCGATGTGCTGAGCATACTTGAGAAGGAGGTAATCAAATCAATATTGTAAAGAAGAAACTAAAAAACTATTGCTACACTCTCTTTCACAGGAAGCGCTGCTCTCTCCGCGTGAGGTCGCACGACGTGAACGTGCTTTCCGGGTCTTCAATCAAATATACTACAATAAGAGTTGGATTGATGTACTCTTTTTGAAGAGTCTACGTGATAATCCCAATTTACTATTGCCACAACACAAAATTTCTACACCATTTCTGCGAAATCTAGTCAATACTAAATATGATGTGGTGAAAAAATTCTTGGTAAGATTTGCATAGAAAATATTCTGGTGAATTTCAATTGAATATTTATTTTTATGCAGAAAATGCTACAAGCACGTAGTCCGGTCTATACTGAACAATTGCGCAAATGTCCGAATAGAAAGATCTGGGAGGCTCAACGTCAAAAACACTTGAATCATATACAGTACCAGACGCGTCGTAATATGCTTACGATATTACGAACTATACGACAACTGCGTGCAGCAGGCAAAATTAAAGTAAGTCAGTAGTGGATTAAGATGTCGAGAGGTACACACTCTCTCTTTCTCTATCTCTATCTCTCTCTTCTTCTCACTCTCTCTCTCTCTCTCTCTATCCTCTCGCTCTCACTCTCTATCTCTCTCTCTTCCTCTCACTCTCTCTCTCTTCCTCTCGCTCTCTCTCTCTTCCTCTCGCTCTCTCTCTCTCTTCCTCTTGCCCTCTCTCTCTCTCTTCCTCCTCTCTTTCTCTCTCTTCCTCCTCTCTCACTCACTTCCTCTCGCTCTCTCTCTCTTCCTCTCGTTCTCTCTCTTCCGCTCGTTCTCTCTCTCTTCCTCTCGCTCTCTCTCTCTCTTCCTCTCGCTCTCTCTCTCTCTTCCTCTCGCTCTCTCTCTCTTGCTCCCGCTTTCTCTTTTTCTTCCTCTCGCTCTCTCTTTCTCTCTTCCTCTCACTCTCTCTCTCTTCTTAAAACAATGTGACTCTTACTCCCGCAATATTCCCCGAAAGCCAATTTTGGGAATATTTTTGCCGTTATTACAACAACAACAGATAGCTCGTGGAAACGGTGTAGAAAGAATAATTTTTAACTTGAGGACCCCACCTACAGATCTATACCACACTCTTCTTGTAGATAGAAAACATCTATCCGTCCAGGACTAAGCTACAATACTTCGGAAGAGTTGGAGTTAAGCGAGAAGTGTAGGTTCGATAGTCCGGGACTCATTGCGTGCGGAACTTTCTTTATTTTTTACAACAAACCCAACACTACTTTTGATATATCCCAGAGCTTTATGTTACCAGAATAACTCTGAGTCAACTGGATGCGATCGCTTCCTATATAGGAGATGCTCGAAGTTACAGAGAGGATGTTAGCTGATTCTTTGAATATCCCCTCAGAGATTGTTCTATCTCCAAAGTTTTTTAGTGTGATTCTAAACGGCGCGGATGTCTTTTTAGATTTTCCCTTAATTCTACTCTCGATAGATTGATTTTTAGACGCTCACAACAACGGGTATTGTGAACTGGAATTTGGCTGGTCTTCATCCGTTCAAGAGCTGTTATTCTTTAAACGATTTCGCTTTACCTAAATTCGTAAATAAAATTTGAGTAACTCCTACTCACACCCCTTTCTTCATGATCAGTAAATGCTCTAACTTATTCCAACCCTGCTGTGAATTCAGTGTTCTTCGAGCGTATTGCTCTAACCTCAGGCGATCTGCTAGAGTTTCTGAAAGACCTTGAAGTGTGCTGTTTTGGTGAAGAACAACAGGTTACAAGTGATTGTCTCAACAGCTCAACATTTAATTAAGCTGCGAATACTTATTGGTATATTTCCTCTCTTCTCTCACCAGCAACTCGGTAAATATGTTGAAGAAGTTATGGGCGATTATGTTGTGTTGAAAACACATCGCGTAATGCCCTGGAAGTTTCAATTCATCAATGAAGTCTACAACACTTTGGCGCTCGCCTATGCTGATATATTCATGGAACCACCTGACATGAATGTACATTATGATGCGAAGAATCGTTTAATAAGGTTGCTGAAAATGCCAATTGATAAGAATAAAGATCGCGTTATGAGATTTGTCTTTGGCGACAAATCCACCTATCAAGAGCCGGATGCAATTGATCACACACTCTTGGCCTATAAGTGAGTGGGAAGCCGAGAAATTCGCTTGAAAGTTAATTTTTCCGAATTTTCAATTTTGCAGGAAATACTTGGCACGTCTTGAAAAGCGTATGCATTTCGCGAAATATTCAATCGAAAAATGTTATTTACTGTACGAAATCGCACAGAGCCATTTGACGCAGAGTCGCTTTGAAGAATGTTGTTCGGTAGCGCGCAAGGCAATTGAGGGTAAAGTTAAATTCTTTCCTTCTCTGTGATATATGTACATATGTATATCTTTCTCTTTTTTGTGCAGAAACGAAGAATTGCAACAGCTATTTGTGGCGCTTCCTCAGCATTCTGCTCATTTGCAAATCACATGCGGTGCTACATAAAGTCGAACGTGGCCGGGATGCACTCAACGAGGCTTATGAATGTGCCGAGCGGCTCAAATGTGACGAACTTATGCATTTCATAGATCTTTGTCGCGTTTCGGTCGAAACGGAAATATCTCTGAAGAAGCGTACACAGTCTTTTGACTCGGTTCGCAGACGCAAAAGTCGATTATCGGTTGGCGGTAGCAGTCATATGTCGCAATATTCTAGTGGTTCGGCGAATAACAATGCAGATGAGCGTAATGAAGAGCAAGAGCAGGAGGAGCACCAAGAGCGGCAGGTGACAGTGCAAGAGTTTCAATAAACTTCTGTTACTCGTACATATTTCGCCGAATGTTCGTTTTGTAAATATTAAAATTGCTTATTGTTTTATTTTCTGCTTGTTTCAAGGGGTAGGGTAACTGGATAAATTCATCCAACCATCTGAAGAGGTGGTACGGAGATGAGTTTTAATTTTAGCCCTAAAGCTTTTTTCAATCGATTTCATATGAAATGTGTTTTCAGAGGGTTTCAAGATATTTCTTTAGAAGCTTTAAGAATAAAATTTTCAAGACGCAAAATTTTCTAAAACAAACATCCACTTCTAGCAAGTAATGTGCAAGAAAATAATCAAAAACGGGACTAATTCAATTCAATTCAATTCATTTATCCCATCCCAAAAGAACTTCTCCGGCTTGGAAGTCAAGAAAGAATCGAGCCATTTTCTGATGAAAAATTATTGATTCGTGTCTGGTCGTTTTTCCGCCATGGCCTTTTTCAAACGAATCAATTGTTTTCGGTAGAGGTCCCTATTGATCGTCTGACCCGATTTTAATTGCTCATAATAGAGCACACCCTTGTGGTCCCAACCAAATACATAACATAACCTTGGCACCATGGATATTCGGCTTTGCCGTGGATGTCGATGGTTGGCCGGGCTTCACATACGATCTCTTGCGCTTTGGGTTATCATAATAAATCCATTTTTCATCGCCAATGACAATCCGATGCAAAATTTACTTCTTTTGGTGGCGTTGAAGCAACATTTCCGACATGCAGAATCGACGTTCGACGTCTCTTGGCTTTAATTCATAAGGCACCCAATTTCCAAGCTTCTGGATGAATCCTAATGATTTTAATCGTCTGGAAACGTTTCCTTGATCAACTGCTAATACTAACGAGATCTCAGCAATGCGAAATCAAGATTATTAAATTCAGAGAGTTCTTTAACAATAGGTTCGTAATTATGATAATTGGCTTTAATTACATATAAATAGAACGGATTATATGCGCGCAAAGTTATATGAGGAACATTAAAGTTGATTTGCTCAAGCAGCTCTGGACAGTCAGTCCATTAAGCCATTGATGATGTCATAAATAAATAATAATGACTGGATAGATCATCGAAGAGCAAGAGATTTCAGATTTATTGGCATACATTGAGAAGTATAAGAAGGTAGAGGATCAGAGAAATGAAGCGGATCAAGAGCAAAGCGAATAAACCTACGTTAGACGGGACGGTTTCAAGTCTCAAGGAATGCGTAGAATAAATTGGATTCCAAATTAAGCTAGCATACTCCAGCTTTGAACGAACCAAATAATTATATAAAATTTTACGCGTGTAGGGATTTTTGAAATCACCATCATACCGTCGTTAAAAGCTAGTAGAATAAGCTTTATGAATGATGTAATTGAAGTGATTAATGAAGGTAAATCACACATCAAACAACACGCCAAGATCCAAAAATTCATTTAGAAAAGATAGCTTCTTATCAAATAGATAATAGTAATACCTATTAAAACATTTTTTTTATTTTAAAGGGCAAATTATTCCTAATACTTAAATTGGCTAACTTGTTAAAAACCGCCTGTAAAAGTAAAGGATCTGAAAAACATCGAATGCATTTAAATAGTTTTAAGTCGTCTGCATAAAGCAGGAAGTTTTAATTCCTAAAGCAAGATCCAATGTCATTTATTAAAAGAAGAAATAATAAAGGACCTTGAGGCATCCCAGAGTTGACCTCAAAGGCATAATATTTTGTATTTTCCAATTCAACAAAAGAGAATCTATAGGAGAGGTATGATCTAAGTCAAGATAGAAAAGAAGAGTGAAAATCTAGGCACCCTACCTCACGGGACATCAACTTGATATCCCTTTTTAAAAGATGCAATGCAATAACGAGAAAGATAGGCTAGGTTAGTGACAGTAGAACGACCGCTGACAAAACCATGCTGATGCGGGCTAATGTAGCCTTTAACCGCAAGAAACAATTTATCCTTTACTACTTTCTCGAGAAGTTTCGAACAAGTCGCTAATTTAGATGTAAGTCTACAATTTTTAACACCATTTTTGTTACCAGACTTAAACAACGGAGAGATAGAAGCAATTTTCCAACGATTCATGAAAACAGAGGAAATAGACGAACTGCACTTTTTAAGTACATAAGAAGAAAGCCCGTCTAAATCGCTACTCAAAGAGAGTTTTTAGGCAGCAATCCCATTCAAAACATCCAATTCGGTGACTGAAAGACTACCGAAACCTAAAGTCTGCGAAATTTCCAGGTCATTACAGAGGGAAATGTCAACATTCCCGCCATGGTTAGATTTGAAATATTCGGCAAAGAGATTTACGGTATCCAAAGTGTCTTCAGAACTCCTCCCACAGTAAGACATGCGAGAGATAATATTGGAACTACCTTTTTTAGAGCAGATATTTCCAAAAGGCTTTTGGATTCATTTTTAACTTTTCCTCACATCGGTAAATATATTGCGTATAAAGATAATGAATATATTTAGCTTTGTGTAGGTGATCATTACTGACCTTAGATATTTTTAACTCTGACCCATTCCATCTTTTATGCCGTGGTCACAGCCATATCTAACCAAGATTTAGGATAACTTTGGTCGAATCTCAAGACAGTACACTGTCATGGCTTACTCATAGCGGAACTTAGCAGAGGTATCCCCCTCTTTTATAGAGGCTATGTGTATGAAGAGTGAGGGAAGAAGAAATTATTGTTTTTGTATCACAACGCTGGACTAGGCGGCAAGAGATAGGACATCTCTCCCAAAGTAGATTGCAGACTTGAACTCACTGCGTGAAGTCTATAAAATTTATTGATATCTTATAGATCTTGGGCTCTCTTCCAATTTGTGGTGTGCCTCTTGATTTTTTTCCCCAACAAATGGAGAGGCCCACAATTTATTCTGAGCCGCATCCGAACAGCCGCTCAAGAGCTTTTATTTCATGTCAGAAATATAGTCGGATGGATGGACATTGCCTACCAAGAGGTGGACCGCAGTTAGAAAAATTAACATGGCAGGGCTTTTAAGTCTCGCTCGATAGATGCGCTTAATGTGTAGACGTTTTTGTTCGTAAAGGAACACCATTTTCTGCTATAAGAATTAAAAGAGTTATGGACACAGCGGTATCGTGAACGAGCTTATAACAACTTAAAAAAGAAGCAGATTATATCCTGCCAAAGCTGGATTTCAACAATTGCTTTCGGGTGAGGAAGCTCTCTAGATGTGATTGGAGAACAGATTTTGTAGGAGAGGAAAATACCATATCAATCTATACCGACGTGTCCGAAAAGAACTAAAGAGTAAGGACGTGATTTCACTCCAAGGATCTCGGCAACTCTATCCGACCACCAAACTCAGCTTGAGTCTTCCAAACGGAAGTAATAAGCCATAGAAAAGGATTGTAAAGCTCTTTTGAACAACTACGGGAGGATAAAGAAAGCAACCATATGCGCAGACAACCAGGCGGTGTTATTTAACTTTTCGTCGCTATAGATTAATTCCAACTCAGTCAACAATTGCGGAAAAGCTATAAGCTCACAATCTGGATTCCCGGCCATAGAAACATTTTCGGCTACTAAAAACGCAGACGGGTTGGCCACGTCTCTGGACGAATCCGAGACAGAGTTAATACCATGCCCTCTAGGAACGATCAAGAAAGATCGTTATAAACAATTCGAAGAAATAGCTCAAAACAGATAGAAATCTATACCCAAATGCAAAATAAAGAAGAAGATTACACATAAGTATGATAAAACAAGAACTAAGGACTTATTAAATAAATCCGGGAAAAGTGTTATCTATATAGGCGTACAGCTAATATAATGGGTCATTGGCCTATACGGAGAACATGTCCTATAACAATATTTGTTCCAGCAGCAAAGTAGAAGGTACCAAACCTTGAATGGCCTACAACAAAAGGTATAACGGATATTGGCAGGTTCTTTTACAAAAACACAACGGTGAAATGAGATAGCAAGAATATGAAGGTTTAACGATAGTGGATCAAGATGGCGTATCTAGCGCTAATTGAGCTCGAGATGCTGCACTTTTATCTCCCTACCCACCTTTTTCTCGGACTGAATCAAATGGAACAGTGTTCTAATCTGAGTAAACTTAGTCTAAAACCTTAAAGTGTCGTCGAGTTATTCCATCGTTTACGATGACTAGGATATTGTCGAGCGCATCACAATTCGGCTCATATATGTTGTAAGTACGAACAATGAAGCTCTGGCGAAGAAAGTGACCGAAGTAAAAGCCGATGGATAATCATAAAGGGATCAAGCTGACGCTTGTTGTACCAACGCAGAGGTGTTTGGCCAAGGCTGTTTGGGTCGCCCATAAGTCGTTAGGGTTGTAATGATAGTTAATAAGAAGCAGTAACAACACCAATAACAATGTCAGACTTAAAATGATACTTAGAATCATTCAAGCCTTCAAATGATAATAAAGTCCTCTCTCGACCAACCAGAAAGGCTTTACGGAAAATGTATCGTCCGGCGAGTACCTACTTCCAACGATCTAGCAATGAGCTTGAAGGACCTGTAGGAAGACATTGATTTAGCTCTGCGTGTAAAATACAGATGATCGAAAACATTACAACCTTGAAAATTATTAGAAGTGGATGAGATGGGGAATGAACAGAGTTCATTTGGTGTTTCTTGAATGAATGTTTCTCTACAAAAAAGGCGAATGACTGGCATGATGATAAGGCTGAAGAGAAATAGAAAGTGGGCGGTTTTTTAGCTGCTTGCACTCTGCACTTATATATGTATTTATATAATTGGCGCTTTGTGACCACAGAAGCAATTTTTGTCCCTTCTCTCATCTATTCTGGGTATTTTCATGTTTTTTCCACAAATGGAGCCATTCTAAGTTACCTCTGAACGGCTGATGGATTTTTATGAGGAGCTTTTTACTTCATAACAATACTCCGAGGCGGAGGGGCGCCCGCCATTCGAAGAATCAGGAGTTCAACCTGGCCTTTCGAGTGGAAGCCACAGCCTATCACAACTCAGTAAGTACGGTATTTTGCGAGATTGTGGGCCTTCTCTGGCTTTGAAGACGTAGCAAGGAAGTTTTCTTCGGCTACCAAGCTCTTAGTTCTTGCAGACAGACTTAGAAAATTGGCTGACCATACTGTCAAAGAATTACATACATATTATTAGAGATCAGGTCTCCTAATAAAAATATCGGTCCATCTAAATTTTTTTTGTTTATTATGGGTAAAAGTTGAAGTGCTTTGTGGGCCTTAGTAATTTTTAAACTGAAATCGACACAACATGTCCCAAACAGTAACTTTTTGATCGTGCAGTGGTGTTTCGTGAATGACCTGTGGGTTTTCAGTTCCCCAAATTCGGCAGTTTTGTTTACTGACTTCGCTGAAGAATCACAAAAATCAGGATCAGCATTTAGCGCGTGCTATCGGTGTTTATTGGCTCATGGTTAAAATGGCACTGAGTGACGTGATACCAAGTTCAGCAAGGTCCTTCTCTACATGGTCCTTCCAACGGAGTGGTGGTCTTCCATCTCCTCCTGCTTTCACTGGCGGGTACTGCATTGAAAACTTTCAAAGCTGGAGTATTCTTAGGCATCTGATCACCCCAGCCGCTGTCTCTGGATGCAGTATTCACCATTCCCAAAGCGCAGATTACCATAAATCTTAAGCGAAACCTTTCTCTCGGAAACTGCCAACGCCAACTCATCAGATGTTGTCTTCTTCCATGCCTCCGCACTATATACTATAGCAGGACGGCAACGATGAGCGACTTGAAGAGTTTGATGTTTGTTCGTCGAGAAAGGAATTTACTTTTTAATTGCCTACTCAGTCCAAAAGCAGCACCTGTTGGCAAGGGTGATTCTTGGATTCCAAGGCCGACATTTGGAGATGATGCGTGATGTCGACGGCTTTGTAGCAAAAAATGTTTGGCGTCTTTTTTTTAAATTTCAGTACGTTTTTATTTCAAGCTCCATCCTAATGTGCTTCAGTGCTATTCCCATTTTTGTAAATACAAATTTCATTCAATCTCGTAAGTTTCAATTTCTTCTCAGAAAAAAAAACTAGAAAGCAAACTTCTTCAGAACAAAAAATTTCAACTGTCTGATTTCAAAAATAAAAATTAATCCATAAAACATATTTTTAAAAATTAAATTCTATTATACATATTTTTTAAGCAAACTCAAGAAAAATATTGGACATTGAAATTGTATATTACCCGGAACCACTACCAATTACCTTAGAAACGCTTAAAAGAAAGCAAAATGCAGGAAGTAGCGGTGCTGCCTTGGGAGAAGATTGCTTGGAGTGATGAGCATGTGCAACTAATTTATCGCGATTGGGGCCTCTTCTACACGCACAAACAACAATTGGATATCGCGGCTAAATATTACGACAAATCGCTGGAGTTGAAGGAAGATGATTCGCGTGCACTCTACTTTCGCAGCCAGTGTAAACGCAACATAGCACAGACGCAGGGCGCGCTGGAGGATGGATTAGCAGCGGGAGGTAGAGAACATATATTATACATACATATATTCTCAATTTAAATAGTTTTTTTTATTTATAAAGTTTATTTTTATTTTTATTCTCTATTTCTTAAATATTCTCACTCTCTCTCTCTCTCTTCCTCCCAGCCATCGAACCAAATAATGCGCCAATAAATCTCGAGATCTGTGATGCACTCTACGAGTTGAATCAATTTGAAAACTGCAAAGTCGAGTTACACGATAATACACATAAATTTTTTGGCAAAAAAGTTTCAGCTTTTCAAAATCGTTTAATTGTGGTTGATGAAAATTTCAAAGACTCAATTGGCGAAACACTCGGTCCGTTCATATTACGCAATGAGAAGATATTCGCAAAAGTTTTGGAACAATTAGAGCGTGAAAAATATGTCGATCCGCGTCCGTTGTGGAAAATCTTGCGTGAGCAGGGCAAATGCGATGTGTTGAGTATACTCGAAAAGGAGGTGCGTTGAATTTAAAGAGAAAAGAGACCAAATAATAAAAGTTATATTAAAATGTGTTTCTTTTCAACTTCCAGGAAGTATTGCTATCGCCACGGGAGATCGCTAGACGTGAACGCGCCTTTAAAGTGTTCAATCAAATTTATTACAATAAAAGTTGGATAGATGTGCTATTTTTAAAGGACCTACGCGATAATATGAATTTGTTATTGCCACAGTGTAAAGTCTCAACACCTTATTTAAGACATCTGACGAATACCAAATATGAGGTGCTGAAAAAGTTTTTGGTAAGATACTCGGGCAAGTTATGCGCTATCGGTAGTTTGAAGCTCACTTTCCTTACAGAACTTGCATGGCATTATTTTTAGAACAAATTAGAATTTTTAATTTTTTTATTTAAATTAATTTTATTTTATTTTTTTTTGCTTTAGTTCATAATAGTTTATTTTAGTCTATCTTATTTTATTCTTTTATTTTTTTTTTTTTATGATTTATTTTGCTTGAGTTTATTTTAGGCTATTTTATTTCATTTTATTTTATTTTTATTATTTTATTTTATATTATTTTATTTTATTTTATTTTATTTTATTTTATTATATTTTATTTTATATTATTTTATTTTATTTTATTTTATTTAATTTTATTTTATTTTATTTCATTATATTATATATTTTTTTTTATTTTTTTTAGTTTTTTCGTTTATTTTATTTTATTTAATTTGAATTAATTTCATTTAATTTAAGTTTTTATTTTATTTGATTTTATTTTGCTTAAGTTTATCATAGTCTATTTTATTTCATTTTATTTTAATTTTATTATTTTATTTTACATTATTTTATTTTATTTTTTTTATTTTATTTAATTTAATTTTATTTTTTTTCATTATATTATATATATTTTTTTATTCATTTTAGTTTTTTGTTTATTTTATTTTATTTAATTTGAATTATTTAAATTAAAATAAATTTTTATTTTATTTTATTTTATTTCGTTTTATGTTAGTATATTTTATTTAATTTCAGTACATTTTATTTGGTTTTATATTATTTTATTTTGTTTATTTTATGATATTTTAATTTAATTTAATTTTATTTTAAATAATTTTAAATTATTTTATTTAATTTTATTATTTTATACTATTTTATTTTATTTTATTTTATTTTATTTCATTTTATTTTATTTTATTTTTTTTTGTTTATTTTATTTTATTTTATTTGAATTAATTAAATTTAATTTAAGTTTTTATTTTATTTTATTTTATGATATTTTATTTTATTTTATTTTATTTTGTTTATTTTATTTTATTTTATTTTATGATATTTTATTTTATTTTATTTTATGATATTTTATTTTATTTTATTTTATTTTATTTTATTTTATTTTATTTTATTTTATTTTATTTTATTTTATTTTATTTTATTTTATTTTATTTTATTTTATTTTATTTTATTTTATTTTATTTTATTTTATTTTATGATATTGTATTTTATTTTATTTTATTTATGATATTTTATTTTATTTTATTTTATTTCATTTTATTTTTTAGTCTATTTTATTTAATTTCATTTGATTTTATTTTATATTATTTTATTTTGTTTATTTTATTTTATTCTATTTTATTTTAATTTTAATTAATTTTATTTTAAATTATTTTAAATTATTTTATTTATTTTTAATACTTTATACTATTTTATTTTATTTTTGTTAATTTATTTTATTTTATTTCATTATATTATATTATATTTTATTTAATTTTTTTAATTTTTTTATATTATTTTATTGTATTTAATTTAATTTTATTTTAGTTTAGTTAATTTTATATTTTTTATTTTATTTTTTCATTTTATTTTAATTTTTTTTTTTTTGAATTTTATTTTATTTTATCTTATTTTTTTTATTTTATTGTATTTTATTTTATTGTATTTCATTTTATTTTATTTTATTTTATTTTGTTTTATTTTGCTTACTTATATTTTATTTTATTTTATATCATTCAATTTTATTAAATTAATTTTATTTCAGAAAATGCTACAAGCACGTAGTCCACTTTACAACGAACAAATGCGGAAATGCCCTGATAAAAAGGTTTGGGAGAAACATCGTCAGGCACACCTGAATCACATACAGTATCAGACTCGCCGAAACATGCTTACGATATTACGAACCATACGGCAATTACGGGAAATGGGCAAAATCGATGTAAAGTGATACACAATACAATATATTTTTTTTTTTGAAATTAATCAATTTTTTATTAAAAACATTTCACAGAAACTCAGCAAATACGTCGAGGAGGTTATGGGCGATTACGTTGTGTTGAAAACACATCGTGTTATGCCCTGGAAATTCGAGTTTCTTAATGAAGTCTATAATACCCTAGCCTTAGCCTATACTGATCGCTATATTAACCCGACGGAATTATATCCGGCCATTGAAAGTAAAAAAACTCTACTCCAACTACTACGTGTGCCAACCGATAAGAATAAAGATCGTGCTGTTACATTTGTATTTGGCGATAAGTCAACGTATCAAGAACCGGATGCTACGGATTATACCATGATTGCTTATAAGTAAGTGGATGGCGATGGCTTTTACTGGTGTTCTCAGTAAAGCTTGGAGTTAAAAATAGTGTATAGGAGATTAGGTCGGTTTTGAGAAAAAATTTTGGAAGACTTTTACATATCTTTATACATATATAGATGATCGTTTATTCGATATTAGGTGAGGGAATGAGCTCTTTTTGGTAAACTGTGTACAGAAAATACTGATCTAAAGAAAATTTAATGATTTGTATACTAGATAGGTATCGATAGGTCTATACGACTCCTTAAATTTCACCATTTGTATGTATATTTATTTCTTCTCCATCCAGAAAATACTTAGCACGTCTAGAGAAACGCATATATTTTGCAAAATATTCCATTGAGAAATGCTATCTGCTACACGAAATTGCACGAAGTCACTTGGGACAGAGCCGTTTCGATGAGTGTTGTTCTGTAGCGCGCAAAGCCATTGAAGGTACGTGATGAGACAAAAAGCTTCTAAAGGCAAATCACATAGAAAATAAGTAAATTCAAATTTCTTTCCCAGAATCAAGGAACTGCAATAGCAACATATGGCGCTTCCTGGCAACCATACTGATCTGCAAATCTCACGCGGTACTCCATAAAGTGGAACGTGCCAAAGAGATACTCGACGAAGCTTATGCGGTAGCACAAGCTCTAAATAGTAAAGCTTTACTAACTTTTGTCGATAATTGTCGGCATATGAATGATGCCGAGTTGTCGCTGAAGAAGCGTACACAGTCCATGGAGTCGGTGCGTAAGCGTAGAAGTAAAGTGTCGCTTGATAGCGATCGAAACTCACAAAACTCTCAGCACAGCATTGATACGGTGGGAAGTGGACAAGAAATTTAAATAAATTTATACATACGCGTACATACATATGTATATGTAAAATTTGGAAGAAAAAATATACATATATTTTCTGTTAAAAAAAAATTTAAAAACTTTTAACTAGCACAAATAATGTAAACATTGGTACAAAAAAGAAAGTACATGCATACCATAATGTACATACCTATATACGCACATTTGTACAAATAAACAACAAACTGCAATGATTATTTGTCACGTGGAAAAATACTTAATTTCTTTTCATATGACTTTTTTCATTTAAAAATATTTTATGTGAAAAAATTATAATGAAATTTTTAATATAAAAAAGCAAGGCGAATTTGCCTTGATAAATAAGTATCAAAAAAATAGAAATCAATTTGATTTCTTGTTCTTCCTTCCATTTCAACGAATTACACAAACAAAATACTACATTGGCTCTTTGTTTTTATACTCTTGCTACTATCTTGTGTGAATTCGCCTTGTATTTTCACATGGAAAATTCGGATGAAGATTTTCGAACCAAAAACTTGTACAAAATTTTTTTTTTTCAAAACCTCGAAATTTCTTTATAAATATTAGGTAAAGTAAAAAGTTCGTTCGGTTTTTTTTTAAAGCAGATGGTCCCAAACGGTCGCTTTTTCGCCTTGATCGAAGAAAAATTGTAAAATATAGCGAATTTTCTCTTTGCTTGTGTCCATCTTTGACGAGCGCTCACAACGTACTGAGTCAATCAATAGAAAAATTGTCAAAGACAAACTTTTAGCGCGAATAGACATGTCTTCAGCGCCGTATGGTATGACATGATGCGATACGTAACACTGGTGCTATGGACAATAACGCCATCTCTTAGATAAAAAACCGAAAGAACTTTTTACTTGACCTAATATATCTGTATAATTGGTGCGCTTAAGAAATTTCTTTCTAACAAATTTTTGATAAAATATATTTTATCAAAAGTATTCACCTAAAATCTGTTTTTTTCAATCAATTTAGCGTAATAATATTTCGTTAATATTTATTTATTAAAGAATTCCATTTAATATAGTACATATACATATGTATCTAGTTTTAATTCATTTTTTTAATAATAGGTAAGTGCGTCGTCTATTTTCCTAAAAGTATGCTTAATTCAATTCATTTATGTACTTAAAATGTTAACAATAATTACATTAAAATTTGTTTTTTAATTTAATTTTATATATAATTTTTTTGTTTTAATTGGAAGGAATGATTCTGATGAAGTGAATTAACGAACGGTATCTTAATGTACTATTATTCAATCTTAATTAGTAAGGAACGGACATATAAAATATACACTAAAATATTTAAAATAATAAAAAAAATTAAATAAATATGAAATAAATTTAAAATATTTCGTAGAATTTATGTTTAAAGAAAAATTAGGTGGAAATGAAAATTATTACAATAATATTACAATTTTTAATTAATTGAAAAAAAAAATGAATAGCCTTCACCTCGAGGACGTGTCGGACGTGTGGTGTGCAAATGCAAGAAATAAATTTTAGGAAACATTGCCTGTTAGAAGTTCTTGTTTAAGGCAGCTCAACTCAAAATACGATGCTCTTCAAAGAAAAGTGTTCACCATGATATTCTATCCCAAGAGACGACAACAAACTTTATGGCGATTATCATCCACAATTATGGAAGCAAAAATGATCATGAGACTTCTTTATTATTTATTATTATTATTTTTTTATCTGAAAATAATAGGATAAGCATCCTCAGGAGCAACGTGAAAGATTGAAAAATAGCTTATACCTTTCGAACGGGACCCATAACTAGATATTCCGTGAATACCGGAATGTTTCTGAACATATTTCGAGCATAATTATTTCACTCAAAGCTGCTCAGCTTAGAAATAAAAGTAGCCACTGAGACAGAAAGGTCGGAAACATAAAATAACTTCGAAAAAAGTGAGGATGAAATCAAACTGTCGCACGGGACCAAAATAAGGTATTACTAGGACGTCCGCAACTGAGATATGCAAAGAGATGGTTTTTGTTTTAAGAAAAGAAAAGCGAAAGCGGAGGTCAATACTCTGAAAAAATATTCATCCATCTAATAATAACAAAAACTCTTCAAACTGAATACTAGATCGAACTTTATATAATTGACATTTTTGGTAGAATATAAATACATACATATGTCCGATCGAAAAAAATTAAAGAGATCTAACTTCAGTATTAAATTTTTTGTTCTATTTGAACTAAAAAAGGTGGACAAAAGCATTATTTAAATTAAGAATTAAATTAAATTTTTTTTTTTCAACTTGAAGTGAAACTTTTTTTAAAGTGAAATTTTTTTTAAGTGAAATTTTTTTAAGTGAAATTTTTTCAAACTTCGGTATTTTTTAATTCATATAGAGGAGACACTCGTAAGAATAAAAAAAATTTGGTTCGACTGTTTCGGATGCATAGCACGACCTCCACCGCCGGCACCGTTTCACGAGTACAGACTGTAGCTGCTGCAGAAAACTCATCATAACATAGGAAAATTTCAATATTTTTTTCATAATAAAAATTGTTATTTGAAGCTTAAATATAGTACATTATTGTCTGAAAATTTCATTTACCGCAATAATTTTCTTCCCTTTCAAAAAAAAAAAAAAAAAAAAATGCTAAAAAAATTATTTTTGAACAGACGCTAACTTATCGGAATAAACTTCTCAATTGGGTTTCCATATCAGTGAACCACATTATAATATTGGCCTCAGCAAAGGCTTATACAGTGCTTTAGTTACATAAGAGTCATTGAAATCTTTTGACCATCTTTTGATAAAAGCAAAAGCAATTTTAGTTTTTAAGATAGAAGTTGAGCTTAAAGTCCATCATAACCTCCAAATCAACAAAGTTGTTCTAGAAAAAATTTATTAATTGTATAAGGAGCTACGGGCAAACTCATTAGAGAGAAATCTTGGCTCAAGCCTAAGGATATCTAGTTTATGGGTTCCGTTTGATGAAAGTTGGATTTTCATCAAAGCTGTTCTGAGAAAGAATTCCAAAGTTAATTTTAAAATAAAAATTTTTAGAGTTTTTTTAATTTGAAACCGAAAAATAACACGATAAAAAAAAATGAGTATAAGAAATTGTGGAAAAATTTAAATATTTAAAAAAGTGTAAAATGAAAATATTAAAATTAAAAAAAAAGGTCTTATCCATGTTCAGAAATATGACTCAAAACTGATCATAATATAATCAGTGGAAAACATCATTTAAATATCGGAAAATCAACACATTAAGAAGATAGACGATTCGGAAAAGACCCAAACGAGTTTGGAAATTTTATAAAATGGTATTGATAATGGGGTGATTACAAGGAAGGAGTTGGATTTTCATCAAAGCTGTTCTGAGAAAAAATGCAAAAGTTAGTTTAAAAAAAGAAACCCTCTTGGAATGATTTTTTTAAATTTGAAACCAAAAAAATAGTAATAATAATATACGATAACAAAAAAATTAAGTCTAAGAAAGTATAAAAAAATCTAAATATTTAAAAAAGCGTAAAATAAAAAAATTAAAATTAAAAAAATTTAAAAATTAATGACTTTTAAGAAATATTAATAAATAAAATACCGGGAGACACATTAATTTCAACTTATGGTCTTCAACGCACTCTACATACACACTTAAAGGTTAATCAAATGAATTAAGTAACAAATATTTATAAAATCCTTAAGCTCACTACGTAAGCCAATTTCAATCTCAAATACAATATTAACAGCTAAATATATGTATAACTATGTAAACTTAATAAATATGTTAATTTGTGTTAAATAGACGCAAAATTAGTTTAATTAATATGCAACACACACGTGTGTAACTTTGTATGTATTATGCATGTTAAATAGTTTTTTTTTAAATTAATTTACTAATTTATTTAAATTTATATTATTTATGTGCACATGCATACGCTTTTATATACGTATATATATATATATACTAAATTTTAATGCGTCATATTACGTACATACACATACATATATGCATATTTAATCATGCATGCATGTATGTATAAATGTATGCATGTATTTATATTTATAATTAAACTACAATATTTATTGAAAATGAAAATTAAAGCTTTGTATGTTTAACGGTGTCCGTCCAGTAATTTTGTATTGTCATCGCCTCCAATGAATTGAGAAATGAATCATTATCCAAACTATACATCTCATCGGAATTATCCTGTAAATCATCAAAAGAAATTAACTTTATTGACGCAGACATACAATACACATTGCCTATGTAAACGATTCCTTACACTTACACGCATCGTGCTATCATCTATATAGACACTCGAATCGGGCTCACTCAAAGCCTGCGGTTTATTCAGATATCTACGACGATAGAGCACTATGCCAATGGTGCCCATGGTGCAACAAACACCGAATATGGTGAAACAAATGGCGGATATGGCGCCAGCGTCCAGGAAGTAGGTGCGCTGCGGCGTATAGAGATAAAAGAATATAAAAAATATTTCACTTTTCTTTTACTTTTTTTTAACCCAATCCAACTCACCTGTATCGAAAGCGCCTCCGAGGAGATATTACCCTCTTCACCACCATCGAAATCATTGGGCGCCGTCGAAGCGCTACGCGTCAGCAGACTCTTTGTATCCGATGAGTAATTAATAAAGCGATTAATGTGCTTGTACTCAGCTGAGAGTACTTTCGATTTGCGCGAACGATGTTCGTTTTCGGCACGTCGCAATTCTTCCTCTTTATTGGCATTCTCCAATGTAAAGGGTATGCGTTGTTGTGTCGTCGCCGCGCCAGCTGTATCAACAGCCGATTCTGTTGGCACAGTGACCACTTCACGATCGATTTCGGTAGCTTGTGGCATATTGGTGAGTAGTTTGGGCACCGGCAATGCTGCAGCTGCTGCCATCGCATTCAACCACTCCAATGTGTCCGAGTGTCTGGCATCCAGACGGGACTTGGTTGTTATGGCGGACGTAGTGGAACTGTTGGTTTGTGTTTGGGGCGCAGCTAAACTGCGCGTTGGTGCTGCGGTGCTGTTGAGCGCGTGTACTGCTGTGGCATTAGTTCTGAAGAGAGAAAAAGAGTGAATGGGTGTAAGCTTTTAAATTCTTTGCTAATATTTTATTTTTTTACTCACCCCACTTCTGTTTGGCTACGACTGTGGTTAGTGTAGTTGCTCATTTCCGCCTCAACACGTTTCAATTTCTCTGTGTCTTGCTCATCCGCGAGCGGTGCAGATCTTTGCTCGGTCACTACTGCGGCGACATGTGGTTCCTCAAAACTTCCATCATCATCATCATCCTCATCTACGTTTTCTTTAGCAGCTGCTAAGGTTTTATTGAACACCTCTGCAGATCGTTTATACTCTGCATCCTCCGCACTGGGTATACTCTCGTGTCGACTCTCATGGCCTAAAATATTATCTTGCCCTCGGGCTGCCTGTTCCTCTAATTCGCCTTCAGGCTGCTCTGGTGTAAGCTGCTCTTCCACCTCCTCACTATGCGACGCTTCCTCGCCGCTTTGCGCATTATCATCTAATCTCTGTTGTTGTATTGGCTCAATAATTCTTGCTTCTTGGTCTCCATCTTCCGTGTTCGCTGTCGCTACTGGTGCTGGCGTGGTTGTAGTCCATGCTGAATTCGCCGTTGTCTGTTGTTGTAGTTTTGTAATTGCTTTTACCGTTTCACTATTTTGATTGTACTCTAAGGAAATCTCTTGGCTGGGATATGTTTGCACGAATGTTATGTTAAGAAGGACAGCTGAAAAAGTGGGGGAAATTTCATTAATTTATATGAAGTCTCATTTATTTATGTATGTATATATATATATATGAATGTGTGTACTCACTGCTCAACGTTGTTATCCAGAACCAATGTGACCACCAATAGAAGGTCATGATGTTACGCGTTTTATGATTTTGTTATGGAATTCTAAAAGCGTGAAAAAGAGAAGAAAATCAAATTAGTCTTTTACGAATTTCGAAATTGAAAGACTTTAAGGGAAATTTACACAACAAAAATATACATAAATATAAAAAACTGAGTTGATTTCAGAGTCTAGGAAATTTAAAATTCCGAGCTTCCTTCTCATTGAAACCGAATGAGGAGTCGGGTCTCACTATATGCGCCGACAGTTGCCACGATTAGGCAAGTTTTCATAAATATTGTGTTATCTGGTGGGTTGGATGTAAGGCGAGGTCGAGAGCCTGAATGCAAGTAGCCTAACCTAAGCCATTAAGTGGGCTAGTTTTGCTCCCCGCGTATCCCAACGCGTTGGAGAAAAGTTTATTTGATTTTATGCAATTTGTAGGGTTCATCTAACTGTAGTAGATAACTTCGTAAAAGATATCGGCGAAAAGCCAGCTTTAGGATTTCATAATTTTTTGCACTCAGCCGATTACTCCTTACATAGCTTAAGAAGATGATATCTCATGGGTAGAAGTCCCGTAAATACACATATCAGAATAATAAGCTATCTATTGGGTAATTTAAGGGAATACTTTACAAGGTGGGCTCTGTGTCAACTCAAAAAAATGTTAGAGCAGGTCACATTAGAAAGAGTTTGTCATTTCTATGAGAAAAAAGCAAGTTTCTAGACATCATTTTTTTAAAGTGACACAACCGGAAGAAACCCGTACATAGCTCAGAGATACGATACGAAGGGACTTCCCTTGTCTTTAAAAGAGTTATTGGTAAAAAAATAGGGTACCAGGATCTCTGTCTGGACTGTCGTATCCTTGTTAAGCCCAAAACCTGAAATTTCTAAGTATACAAACCTCAACCTTATCCGCAAGGCTGAAAGAACAGCGTTCATATGGGAGAGACTAACAAATATGGCCCTCCGGTTGAAATCAATGAACCATCATGTTTGCAGAGTCAGTGAAAGTCTTATTCAAAATTCGAATCAAAGAGCCCTTTATGTCTTTAAAACACAACTCAGGAAGATGTATATTCTTCCTCAGTGACACTTAGGCTCTAAAATTGGACTGGATTTTCATAGTTCTTTTCATAAGTTGGCGGAAAAGAACGGAATATCACTATTTTGGGTAGCCGGTCAGAGAGACATCCAGGAGGTTCGTCCAAAAAAAGCACATTGAAACGCTTCTCCCCGCAGGCAAACTGCTATTCCCGAATCTATTAATAGGCAGGCCAAGTCAAAGTACGAACAAAATTCGTTTCGCGGTAAGTTGAGGAAACCTTGTTCGAAATGGGATCGAAGGAAAACGTATAGCTTATATCTTCTGAAACAGGAGGACATTCCAAAGATAATTGGGATGCTTACATAAGTATACTTTCTATTTTAGGGCTGAAGAATCTAAGATATGCCGAATTAGAGTTCGGATTGAATAGATGGAGAAGATTTCGCCGTGTGGAAGCTAAAGTAGATCAATTATTAAAATTCATTAGGTAGTCCATAAGATCAGAAGAATCTTCTTCACAATGATTTCAATTTGATCTGCCTGACTTAACACCCAGGAATGCTCGGCTAGAGTTAAGATATTCAACCAACCAAAATTCCTTTCTAAGTATATTCATACACCAGCACAAATTCATTAGATTTTTCTTATATATTCGTAGTATTTTCGAAAATTTAATAAAAAAATCGAAGTTAAAAAAGCACTTTGTAGATACTATTGCGTGTCTTTAGAACTTCACAAAAAGTTACATTAAACTTTTGTTTGAAAATTTGGTCGTCTAAGGTTTGAATTCTGCTTGATGACCGCAGCTCCACCGAATACTGGCGGACGACAACCTAAGACAAATAGTTACAGGAAAGGTGATTGGGTGTTGGAGAACTTTTAATTCTTCCATCTGGAAAAATGTTTGGAGGGAGCTAACTAATGAAGTTTTTAGACTTCGAAGATTTTCGGTGAGAGAATAGCAAATTTCTCACTTTTAGATGCTTTTTTTTGGCAAATTTGTAACCGAAATTATTAAATCTGAAAAATCGGTCGTAAATGTATGTATATGCTGTAAAGGTCTGTTCTTGTTAGTTCCGGACATAGTTTAATTTAGTAAACTCGTCATTCTGACCCGATCGGTATAAATTTGTATGCCTCTAATGGGATGGGGCATGCATTCATTTAATCTAGTCCACAGGTAGTTTTTCATTGATTATGTGTTATATTCTATTGTACCTGAATATGAATTTAAATTGAAGAAATGAAAATTGAGCACCAAAAAATTTTTTCTTTTCATTTTCATATCTCGTCTTTTGTTTCTTTGTCATTGTTATTACCATATTTCCGTTTTCCGCTTCGTGGGAGCATTTTACGCATGCGTTGTTCACAAAAGATGACCTCCAAAATAAACTAATGATTTTCAAAAATTTACATAAAAAGATCATGAAAATTTTGTTATTGTTGCATGAATAAATATATATACATATAGCGAAGTACCTGCTGAAATTATATATTGTATTTATTTTTTTAAATGTTTACTCTGAATTACATTGAATTAATTTGAGTTTAATTTTTAGTTCAAGTTCAGGGTCAATAAAAAAGTTTGGGATCATATATGGTAAATAAATTAAATTGAAAATTAAAAAAATTATATTAAAAATAAATTATCTAAACTTATAGAGTTGTCTTAAAAATTTCAGATGGAAACTATGTAACTGGTAAATGCGAGAATAGCTTTTAAAACAAATATTACGATTTATTGTCGTGTGTTACTTGGAGAGAAGCCGAAAAAATTCAAAAAAAAAAAATTGAATTTTTATCCAGCCGAGTAGACTTCTCAGCGGTGAGTGATAGATTTAAGGGAATAATAAAGAATTCATTCATGAATGCATGGTCAATTTACTGAAACTCTTCTGTTCACTTGCTCGATCAGTTTTTTATTATTAGTAAATGATGCTGTCCTTAGAATTATTTTCATTTCTATTCAGATTTGCATTCAGCATATTTATATAGGTATACAAATAATTTTCCTTGTAACGATTTTCCTCCAAGTGTCAATTGAAAACAATTAAATTTAATGTCATGGGAAATTACTACCGTAACTAACATTAACCCCGAAACCCCGCCTCGCTCGGCCTGAATAAGGTCACGAAAATCAAAAGCTGGCAATAAAAGCTGCGAAATCATGCAAATCTCATGAGAACGGTAGAAGTTAGAAAGTGAAAAACTACAAAAAGAATCTGTGAAATAAACTGAAATTAAATAAAAAAGAGAAAACGGCATCAAAAAGGAAAAATAAAGCTGACATAAGCAAACTTAAATAAAAAACACAAAAAAATAATATATTTTTTAACCTTTTATTTTGTTTTCTATTTAAAAAAAAATCAACTAAAGTAAAATAAAATAATATAAATATAAATTGAAATAAAATAATAAATTAAATTAAATTAAGTAAGTAATATAAAAAAAACCAAATAAAATAAAATAAAGTAGAATTAAACACAATAATATTATATTAACCAGTATAAATATAATAACCAAAATTCAATAAACAAATATAAAAAAAAACAAAACAAAAGAAAATAAAATAAAGTAAAATGTAAAGGAAAATAAAATTAAATTAAAATAAATAAAATAAAATATAATAAAATTAATCAAAATAAAAAAATAATAATAATGAAATTAAGAAATAAGATAAACTAAAATAAACTAATTCAATAAAATAAATAAAATAAAATAAAATGAAATAAAATAAAATAAAATAAAATTAAATTAAATTAAATTAAATTAAATTAAATTAAATAACATAAAATAAAATAAAATAAAATAAAATGAAATAAAATAAAATAAAATAAAATAAAATAAAATAAAATAAAATAAAATAAAATAAAATAAAATAAAATAAAATAAAATAAAATAAAATAAAATAAAATAAAATAAAATAAAATAAAATAAAATAAAATAAAATAAAATAAAATAAAATAAAATAAAATAAAATAAAATAAAATAAAATAAAATAAAATAAACTAAAATAAAATAAAATAAAATAAAATAAAATAAAATAAAATAAAATCAACTAAAATAAAATAAAATAAAATAAAATAAAATAACTTAAAATAAAACAAAATAAAATAAATTAAATTAAATAAAATGAAATAAAGTAGAAGGAAATAAAATAAGGTAGAACGAAATAAAATTAAATAAATTAAGGTAAAGTGAAATGAAATAAAATAAAATAAAATAAATAAAATAGAATAAAATAAAATAAAGTAAAAAAGGATTATAAAAATAATACAATACATAAAAAGCAACAAAATAAAATAATATAAAAAATTAAAAAAAAATTAAAATATGTATTATTTTATTGTTCTATATATTGTTTTATATATTATTTTATTTTATTATTAATTCAAAATAAAATTAGCTAAGACAATATTAAATAAAATTACACAACTTGAAAAATTAAAATTAAAATTGAATTTCGTAAAAAAATTAAAGTAAATAAAATAAAATGAAAAAATAGAATATGTTAAAATGAAAAAACAGCAAAATAAAAAAATTTAACAAAATAAAAGTTAAGTAAATTAAAATAAAGTAAAATTAAACTAAATAAAAAGAGAAAATAAATTAAAGTATGATAAAGTAATTTAAATCAATTTAGCTAAACTAAGGATAAATAAAATAGTAATGTAAAATAACGTAAAATGAAATAAAATAAAATACAATGCAATTGAATTAATTGTAATAAATTTAATTTAATTATATTAAATAAATTAACTAAACAAAATAAAATACAATAAAATGGAATGAAATAAAATGCATAATATCTAAAGCAATGAGGTAAAATAAAATAAAATAAATTAAATAAAATAAAATTAAGCAAGATTCATTGAAATCAAATTTAAACAAATTAAACGAAAAGAATATAATAAAAATATGAGAAATGAATCAATTAGTGAAAATAAAGTAAATAAGTTAAGATAAAATAAAACGAAGTAAAATAGAATAAAAAAGCAATAATAAATAATGCAAAATAATTTTTTAATTAAATTATTTTAAAATATTAAAATAAAATAAATTAAATTATATATAGTTCTGAATAAAATTTTTTTAAATACAAAAATATTTTATTTAATTTTTTATGAAATTTCTTAAAAATAACCTGCTAAATATATTTGTAAACTTACAGCAACTGTTAAACTTTTTAGCAAAACTGTTTGTATGCCAAACTGCAAAGGTAAGGAAACTTAACATTTTATGAACTTTGTAACCAAAATAAGACACATCTTAATCTGATTGCCTATGGCTAAAGATGAGGTAAATGGCATGCAATTACTTTTGTGCGAGCCTTATACATACAAATATAAACTTGTGTATGCAAATATAAGTTTTCAGGTAAAAAAAACATAATATGAGTCAAATATGAATGACAAATAAAAGAAACGAGCCAGAGAAAAGATCAGAGGCTAAAAAGATGACACACAGCTTTGGCAAAAATAAAGTTGAATTTGTATTATTCTTCATTTACCAGCATTTTGAGATATGCAAATATATAAACGAATACACCTGCAGGTGTATGCAAATTGCTTCCATAAACAGGCATTTTTAAAACCAAATTGGGTTGAATTAAAAATTCTTACTTTGAGATTGACTTTAAACTAAAGTGAAATTTGTATTGAAGCTCAAGAGCTGAGTGAAACAAGAAGAAGTCGGTAATTTCTGTTGCCTACAATTACGCGCAAACGCTAAATCTTAGCGGAGACACATACCAATGGAATATAGTAAACAATTAAACCAAAATTAAATTAAATAAAAATAAAAATATATTAACAAATAAACTAAGAATATCATTTATATATTTGAGTTAAATAAATAATGAACCTTTAGACACCACTAAAACCTGAACCCTTATTTGTGCACTATCTACCTAAAAATTATTTAATGACATCGTTGACATACCAACACACAACAGCTAATTATCGCACAGGTAAATATACATTTATGTAGACACAGTAAATAACACAAACAGAGCAGAGCACCGTAGTCACTACGTCAATGACTCACAGTTAGCAAGTTTTATTTATTTACTTTTTTTAATTAAATACCTTGCGTGAAGTTGCTTCATTTTGTCTGGCCATCATTAAATATGCCAGTTTGTTGTCAGTCCAGTTTCACTGTTTAAATAACAGTCATAATAATAAGTACAATGAAGTCATTTTGTGTAGGTGGATGCTAATTAGCCTCAAAATTTTTTTTATAAAAGGCAAAAAAGTTTGGTGATGAGAAAAAGTGGTACAAAGCATTTTAGACTTAAGTAGGCTTACTAAAAATGCTTTTAGTACATTTATATATATATTTATTTTTTTATTTTGTAATTTACTGTGTTCTTAATTTCGAAACTGTCATTTATTATTTACAGATATGTATGTACATATATAAATACCTATGTCACTGCCTTTTTCGGAGATATTTTTAATGCACTCTTAAGATGCTTGCCAATAAAATTACAACATGCCCGCTTGTTGTAGGTAGAACATCTTTATTTATTTTCTCCCGATTCACTACTCATTTTATATATTCAAGAACAACTCAATGCTTGTATATGTATGTATGTCAGTCTGTTGAGATAGTCATAAGAGCAATTAATTAATTTGATTACACTTGAAATAAATGACTTTGCTCTACAATTGAGCATTCAGTGAGCTACTTTTATACTAATGGCCATTAAAATGATGGTGAATTGCCTTGTAAAACCTATAAAATTTTCTCGAAATAAAATTTTTTTAGGCTTTATGTTGCGGGCGTGATACAAGTATTGTATTGTGGGTAATTACAATTGAAGTGAATGTAAACTTTAGTTTTTTTATTACCAGCGAATTCTTAAATGTGAAAATTTTATTTTGAATTTTTAAATTTCGTTGTTGATTTTGTTCTTTTCTTAAGTCACAACTCTTTAATATACAGTGTTTTCCAATAAGAGATATTATTTTGATGTTCAAAGAAAAATGGCATTATTTGAGATTAATGAACAGATGGTTAATGAAAGACAATATCAGCCAAATGGCCGTCACAGCTTCGCCAAGTGGCTGCTGTAAACTCTCAATAGACTTTGGCCTGTTGGCGTAGATTTTACTTTCCACATAGCCTTAAAGGAAGAATTCGCAAGGTTTTAAATCACAAGATCTTGGTGGCCAACGGCAATCACTTCTTCGAAAGATGAGACGGTTCGGAAATGTTTAACTTTTCATTTTCGAAACAATAAGGTCCAGAGGCTTTTCAGCAATAAATCTTGGTTGCACTAGATGTGACAGTTTTCCTTATTGGCATAGCCATCCAGGTGGAAATGGGCCTAATTAGTCAAGATGATTTTATATATAGCAAATTTAGTTTGCTTGCATATCCGCGTGACTTTTTGAACCATGAATGGACAATGTTTTGCTATAATTTAGAGGATAAAAAACGAACCACTGAAACAGTAAATAACAAACATTTCAGCACTTCTTCATAGCCCCGCCAGGCCGGATTCATACGAGTATGTAATCCTAGTTTTATTGCACTCACAACTTTTTCAATTAGTTAAGTGTGTTGCCAAAATGTTTTTCTTGACACCAAAAAAACATAAAAAAAATTAAATAAAATGATTTCGAATGATCAAAAAGTGAAGTCGCGTGAGTTAGCTGACATCGTAAAGATATCACAAGTACATCACAAGTATTCTTCGTGAGAAGTTACGAGAAAAAAAACAAAAAAGTTGAGGTTATTCTGAACGGTGTTTGGTGATGTTTAAACATAACAAACCAAAATACGTCTGTCGACATATGACAATGGATTGGACGTCATCTGAATGGACAGCACGTAGTGAACCTCGTCCAAGTCGCCGAAGGCACAAGTTTATGGCCTTGGTATATAGTAAAGCTCAAGATTTTGTTCGAACATTTACCAGCTGTTCGAACATTTGAGCAACGAGTACTAGCACATTCGTTTATTGCTCATTGTTCGAAAATTTTCGAGCTTGAGCTCAAGCAATTGGAGCTTTTTCGAGCATTTTTGAGCATTTTAAATCAAAAATTTTACTTTCTTCCCAGAACTGTTTTCTATAGTTTTAATTTTATTTATGCAAAGTGTCAAACTCATTGGAATACTGAAGTAATTTTGACAAACAAAATTGAAATTTGAAAAATTTTAAATTATCATTTGAGCATATGAGCAACGAACGAGTATCAAACGAGTATCGAGCTGCTCACAGTGCTCGATACCCGGGTATCTGGAGCTCTAGTATATAGGGATGAGCGTGACGTAATTTATATACAGGGTTATCCATTCTGCGATTTCGAAAATAAACGTTAATAAATTTATTAAAAAAAAAATTTTGTAATTTATTGTTTTTTTATATAAAGTTTCAACCTTGTCGTTATCTGTGAAGCACTACATGACCACCTTTTGTAAATTTTGATCCATTTGAAGTAATTTGCGACCATTTTTACGCACATATTGGGCGGTATCTCAGTCATAACTTGACGAATGTTCGTTTTCAAGTGCTCACGGTTAAATATTTATACGCATATAGGTATATGGTCTTTCGCGTAGCCACACAAAAATAATCTCCAACGGTGTCAAATCGCATGATCTCGGTGATCAATTGACATCGCAAAAGCGAGAGATTACGCGGTCGGTAAATTTCGCTCTCAATAAAGCCATATTCGCTCGTATTGTGCGGCATGTGGCATCATCTTGTTGAAGCCAGATTTAGTCCAAGACGTGTTATTCAATTGTAGGACAAAAAATGTCGGTTATCATACGACTATAGCGTTCCGAATTGGCACTGACAGTATTGCCGTTGTTTCTATCAAAGAAGTAAGGTCCAATCACACCTCCGGCCAAAGAGAGCACCTGACAGCAAGGTTTATTTATTTATTTATTTTTTTGGTGTAATGGTCTCTCTACAATTGTTTGAGGAATCTTGGAGCCCCAAATGCGACAATTTTGTTATCTTACGTATTCAAAGAATGAGGAATATGCCCGTCACTGAAGAAAATTTTGTTCGAAAAGTCGCCGTCCACTGCTTGTTGTTCAAGCACCCAATCGACGTATGTACAGCGTCGTGAATGGTCAGTTGACTTCAATTGTTCAAATGGATAACCATTTTTTATTTTCTATTTTAATGTTCTGAAATATTTTTTATTTATCTTAGGCGATATTTTTCCATTCATTTTTATTAATTTTTTTTTTCAACTAAATGATTTTTTGTAACCTTAAAGTTCATTTCATAAAATTTCGAGTGCTAAATAGAAAACTTGAAATCGCATTTAAGTTCTTATTTTTTATAGATTTATTGATTCTTTTTTCGTGTGAAAGTACACGTATTTTGGTATAAGAAGAGGCGAAGAATTTTGGTACCTAAATAAGGCGAATTAAAATCACTTTTGCCATACAATTTTTAATGGTTACCACATTCATAATACTCAAACGTAAGACATGTTGACAAAATATTTTAAATAAAAAATCTAAAAACCTAACATAATTTGTGTGTGACCTTTACACTAACCACATAGTTTGCTTGCACTTGGACTATTCATAAATAATATTTGTAATATATTTACTATGCGACAAATAGTATTAAGCTCATTAAAATTACGTTCAAGGTTGTTGCAACCCAACAAGAGTCAGGCTGCATGAATAATTACATACTCATATAGGTATACATACGTATGGCAAATAGTTAGAGCAAGGCATAAAGTCGTGACATATTTCATTGCATTGCTGCTGACAACATAAAAAGAGACACAGAAGCTTAATCAACACTTGCCAGTTCTACATGTTCATACATTTTTTTAATACCATTTGCAAGGTTTCATATTTTTATTTTTTCCATAATTTAGCAAAGTGTGAGCGAACCATATTTGCTGTGGAAAAAATGGCGGATTGTGGAATAGAATAAAAACAAAGGGGTTGCAA
Source organism: Ceratitis rosa (assembly GCA_037013455.1). NCBI lineage: Eukaryota > Metazoa > Arthropoda > Insecta > Diptera > Tephritidae > Ceratitis > Ceratitis rosa. The sequence continues at coordinate 10,966,168 of JAWMAG010000046.1, forward strand.
AAGACATATATACAGGGTGTATACTAAGAGCTCGTTGGAAGGATCAGTTGGAGAGTGACTTTCACTTGATATTTCCAACTGACGCCAATCATCAAACTGCAGGAACGAATGAAGTACATAAATAAAATCTTATTTTTTGAATTTTTTCATGCGCTAGTTTTAACTAGATCAATTTGAAACATTTTCTAGAACCGACTCGTGTTCACCTCTAGAATGATTTGTGAAACTTTTCCGAAACCAGCTCGATTTCACATTCAGATTAGTTTGTAACTAATTCAGTAATAAAAAGAAAAGTCTCCGCGATTTTTGCCACTTGATGGTGTTAAAACTCTTATTTCAGACAAAACTAATCCGATTGTATCAAAATAATACGTGTTTGAAAGCGGACAGTTCAAGCGATATTTTTTTTTAAATACAGTTTTGTAAATCTTCAGTCGTGTAAAAAGATATTCTGATTTGTAAATGAATGAAATTTCGGAAAAAATACATTTTGTCATAAGTTTTTTATTATAAAAATGCAAAAGCAATGTAAAAACCTGTTGATAAAATGTATGGTCTAGGATGAGAATGTTGCAAGAGAACGCAAGACACAGAACAAGTTCGATCGATACCATTGCGTAAATTTTGATTCTCTGGTCGGCCGGTCACTCAGAACGCAGATTAAATTTCGTAACTGTTGCTCCACCAGTTACTAGCTGTTAAGGGATAGCGGAGACATAAGGCATTACTCGCAAAACAGTTTGCCATCATTTAAAAAAGGCTGGCTACTCAGAGAAGCTCGATGTTTGGAATCAACACAAATAAACTCACAAAGAGTTGATTGATCGGATTACCATCATTAAACCCATCTAAAACGTGACTTCACGAGCTATGAAAAATGGACTGAATGGGCGTACTGCCATTCGGAAGGCGTGGGTTCATATCCCGGTGTCGAACTAATATCCAAAAATTTATAGAAAGTTAATTTAAATGAAAAATTAAGTTAAATTTTTTAATTGCGGTCGCCCCTCGACAGGGAACGTCAACCTCTCCTAATTTATTTCGGGCATGAAATAAAGCCTCCTCGTAAAAAAACCATCAGCCGTTCGGAGGCGGCTTAGTATAAACTGTAGGTCCCTCCATTCGTTGGAAAAATAAAAGACGCAAAACCACAAATTGGAGGAGGAGCTCGGCCGAAAATCGCTTCAGCGGTTACAAAGTGCCAATTATATACATATATACAACAAAAATAAATCATTGTTTTTTTTTTTTATAGTGAGCTAAAAGGCCTGGTTTGTTTGTATGAATTGAATCAAAGACTGACCATCCTCAAAGTACTTCGAAGTCTAAATTGATGACAAACAAGCTGGTGCTCGGTTTATTGTGGGATTGGTACTACTATAACCGGTCGAAAAAATTAACTGGCCACAAGCTTTTCGAAAAAAAGTCCAGAATTGATTTTTTGCTTCATTATGACAGCGTCCAATATATCCTTAATGACCTGGTTAAAATTTACTGAGCTGGGTTCAACTGTTCCGCTGTAACCACCATATAGCCCGCACCTTGCATCATCTAACTATCATTTGTTTCGGTGTCTGCAAAAAATTTTTGATGTGTCCACACATTCCTTATATATCCGGCATTTGTTTCCCTCAATCAGACCTAAATTAAAAGCATGCGACGCCAAAAGGCAATGCCCTGTTAACAGGCCCAACAGCAGCCTAGAATCTGCTCTGGTCATCGAAAATATATAGTTTTCGCAAGTTGGCTTCTTCCCAGAGTCCATTAGCATGGAGAAGTAAGATTACTTCTTGTATTTGCTTCACTTCTTAGAATGAAACTGGTAGGTTAGTTATTACGTCCTGTTCGAAAAGGACACCTTCCTCCTTGGCTAATTCGTTAACTATCTCATTGCCTTCAATGCCAGTGTAGCCTGGTATCTAGTAGATGCAGACTCATTTTTTTTTCAGACAGTGTTCTTATCGCCTCTTTACATAATGCGACCACAGCTGACAGCACGCTGTATGAAATTAAGGCCATTATGGCGGCTTGGCTGTCTACTTAAAGGTGTATTAACTTCCTTTGAAAGTCAAAACAACGCAGTAGTTCTGCTGTCACTTTTATAGCAAATATTTCATCCTGGAAGATATTGCAATGGTTTGACAGCTCAATTGATTTTCTTATCTCAAACTAATTTCCCCACTGCTTCGTTCATTTTAGAACCGCCAGTAAAAATATGAAGAGCTTTGTCTGCATATTTCAGACATTTGCCCCTGTGAGCCAGCATATAGCCTCGCATCAGCTAGGACTGCTCTGTTTTTAGCTACTAGATTTGCTGGTGGAATGCTCAAAATTGCATGTTGCGCTGCTGACGGTGTTGTTTAGAGTGCGTCTGAAAACCTTTTACAGGCTATGCAGATATGTTATCTTGTCCATAACCTTCCACTATATTAAAGCAACGTAGAAAAGTATTGACTTAAAAATCGCAACGAAGATCCTTAATGATGGGTTTCAGCTGTAAATTGGTCGCTCTCAGCTGTGGTATGATCCAAGCTGGTATTTGTTTACCTTCTGAATAGAACCATATCTGTTTTATCAGTATTAACCTCGAATCCTGCTGAAACAACACAGTTATTAATGTTTCTAAGTACCTAATTCTCTAGAGATCCGAGGGTTTTCAAACTCTTACCGCCCACTATGACTGATATATCGTCCTCATAGGCTGCATGCATTGCAGCTTCCACTTCCATCTTGCTTAGCAATTGATTAACCATAATGGTCCAGAGCAGAGGTGATAGAACTCCACCCTGCGGTGTTTCTCTGCACAGATCGCGCATTAAACCGTCTAATACCCGTTGCGCTTGAACCTTCCTGCAATTTAGCAAGGCATATATCTAATACCTAAGGACAGGGTTGACTCCTATTCCGTCTAACCCATCCGTTAAGGAAATCTCGGTCTACAATTATTATTTTAATTAATTTTTAAACAAAGTGAAGGAAAACACTAAATTCATATTGATTAGTTTAAAATTATCTTAGGAGCAGTTCCTTTTTAATACAGGACTACTTCGATTAATTTCTGATTTGGTATAATTATTTTATATAATTTATAAATAAATTCAAAACCATTATGAAATATAACATTATTTTTGGAATCTACTTATGTTCCAAGCCGATTCGGCACCACTTTTAGAACTTGTTACCTAATATATCTCTAACTAGTTTTAGACCACTCTTAGGTTAGCTATAAATAATTTCATTAACCAGTAGCTGTAAACTTGAAATAATATTTGAGGGACTTAATTTTTTGAGGTTCTACAAAAACAATTTTTTTTTTAATCTTGGTCAAATTCAAAGTATTTAGTTTTATTATTAATTTATTAATTTTTTTTTTGAACTTTCAACTCATGAAATCCATACGCGCATCCTTTATGCAATATTTTCAAAGAACGCTAGTTCTATTTTTCTTTATTTGGAAAAGTAATAAAATGAAAAAAATATGTAAAAAACTAGAGCAAGTGCTAGTAATTGCAAAAATATGTTTTCGTAGGAGAAAAACAAAGTAGCGGATATACAAGTTGCTATGTATGAAAGCAAGTACAACGAGCAGCAATTAATTTTATGTGCACTTGGTAAGTGGCAACATTCAAAATCATATACTCTAGCACATGCATACATACATATGTATGTATATATAAGGATAAATATGTATGCATTTCTTTTTGCACAACTAAAACATAGATTTGTGCTTAGACTTTGTATGTTTTCGTTTTTTTTTTTTTAATTTTTTTTCACTACACTGTAGCTAACATGAAATGAAAAGTTACGAGGCTTCTGACTTTTTACACATGATTTAGTTAAAGTGGGTTGAATGAATGCACTCATGTGTATGTATGTAGGTGTGTAAAAAGTACACAATTCCCACAATTCACTTTCTTTAGTTGCAGCGACAGCACGCGATGTCAGTCATTGGCGCTCATATTGTATTCAAGTATGTGGTAGCTATGTACGTACATCTAGTGGGAAATCTATGTATACAAAAGGGAGCAAAATGCTGTTTTGTGGGCGTTGACGTGAACCCTTTTCGCAGTAAGCACTCGCAGCGATTTTTTTTCCATTTTATTTTTTTTTCTATTTAATTCTTTTGCAACTTATTTCTTTTGTATTTTATGCGATACACGTTGCATTTGTGTTTTAATTCTATTGTGCATGCTTTCTTTTTCTTTCTCTCCTTGATTTTAATTTTTTTTATTGCATTGAAAATAATAACAGAAAAGTAACTGGAAAGCTGTGTCAGGGCTGCGCGATTTTATGCCATGTTACCAACTTAATTAGTGGATGCAACGCGTTGTTAGCACACACATTCAGACGTCCCACAGCGTCATCAGCCTGCATCATTTCATACTGGTCAGAAAAAATAATAGTTTTCTAGCAGAAATTCCGTACACGTATTTAAATTTATTTTAATTTTTGTTTAATTATATTTTATTTTATCTTATTTTATTTTTTTTTTATTTTATTTTATATTATTTCATTTTATTTTATTTTACTTTATTTTCTGTTATTTTATTTATTTTCTTATTTTATTTTATTTATTTAATTTTTCGTATTTTTTATTTTATTTTATTTTATTTTATTTTATTTTATTTTATTTTATTTTATTTTATTTTATTTTATTTTATTATATTTTATTTTATTTTATTTTATTTTATTTTATTTTATTTTATTTTATTTTATTTTATTTTATTTTATTTTATTTTATTATATTTTATTTTATTTTATTTTATTTTATTTTATTTTATTTTATTTTATTTTATTTTATTTTATTTTATTTTATTTTATTTTATTTTATTTTACTTTATTTTATTTTATTTTATTTTATTTTAGTTTATTTTATATTATTTTATTTTATTTTATTTTATTTTATTTTGTTTTATTTTATTTTATTTTATTTTATTTTATTTTATTTTATTTTATTTTATCTTATTTTATTTTATTTTATTTTATGTTATTTTATGTTATTTTATTTTATTTTATTTTATTTTATTTTTTTTGTTTTATTTTATTTTATTTTATTTTATTTTATTTTATTTTATTTTATTTTATTTTATTTTATTTTATTTTATTTTATTTTATTTTATTTTATTTTATTTTATTTTATTTTATTTTATTTTATTTTATTTTATTTTATTTTATTTTATTTTATTTTATTTTATTTTATTTTATTTTATTTTATTTTATTTTATTTTATTTTATTTTATTTTATTTTATTTTATTTTATTTTATTTTATTTTATTTTATTTTATTTTATTTTATTTTATTTTATTTTATTTTATTTTATTTTATTTTATTTTATTTTATTTTATTTTATTTTATTTTATTTTATTTTATTTTATTTTATTTTATTTTATTTTATTTTATTTTATTTTATTTTATTTTATTTTATTTTATTTTATTTTATTTTATTTTATTTTATTTTATTTTATTTTAGTTTATTTTATTTTATTTTATTTTATTTTATTTTATTTTATTTTATTCTATTTTATTTTATTCTATTTAATTTAATTGTATTTAATTTTTCATTTGTTTTAATTTAACTTTATTTTTTTTTTTATTTTATTTTATTTTACTCTATTTAATTTAATTGTATTTAATTTTTTTATGTTTGTTTTATTGTCTTACATGCTGTGTTCACTTGTTGTACTAACTTCGAATTAGCTTTTAACAAGTTCATTTCACGGTAGGGAATGGCTTAATGTGTAGGTGTGTACATATGCGAATATGGAGAAGTATGGAGTTATTATTTACACTGCGCATGCGCATTGTTTTGCGTAGCGAATCACACTTGAATACATGAATATTTTATATTTTGCGTTTTGCATTTTTGGCCTCAAATTGAATGAATTTTTTTCATTTCATTGGTTTTATTATGTTGAGTTTGAGGAGTTGCAGTGTGCAGGTGATGAGTTTGTCAGTAGCACAAAAGACTTATTGTACGTATGCTTGTATGCAACTATTGCAATTATGTATGCCAACGCTTCATTCCAGGTTTTTTTCTATAACAATTTTTTGTTTTGTTTAACAAAAATGCATACACGTATTACTGTTTTTGTATATATGTTTATGTATTTGTGTGGCTTGCAATTTGCTTTATTGCCGCATTACTGTTACAATTTTGGCATTGCTGCTCGCTGCTCTTGTGCGGTTGCTAGATTAACGTGTTGCTCAGTTGTTAATAATTTTGAAGTAATCTGCGCAATGTTGTTTGGGGCAGGTGAAGATAATTTTCATTACTAATACACAATTGAATTACTTAATTAGATTGAGGTACAATTTAAAGGGGTTAATACTATACCATATACGAGTGAGGTTGCGAAAGGAGAGCACGATCGAATAGCTTCATGCTCATTCTGGCTGATTTCAGCGTACAGGGTTGACAAGTAATATAACATATATCTGAGTAATCAGACGGAAGCAAATGCTGTCTGGGTGGGAAATATAAATATTTTTATTACCAGATTGTAGCACCGAAAACTCCAATATTTTTGGATTCAATAAGTATTTTAAATTAGCGTACTCTCTAGAAATATTAGATGTTCTCGGGCCATTCTGTTGGAAGTTCTGTGCAATTAATTCGCTTTTGAAAACACAAAACCCAAGAAGAGCTCGACAACAGCAATGTTACTCTCACTGTTGCTCTCTGAGAACACCAGCCAATTTTTCAATATATATAAATCCATATTTATATGGATATTGATCCACCATATCATATGTTTCCTGATATCTCGTTACTCCGGCCAAAAAAAAACAGAAATTCACTTAAAATAGGAGATACACGTGTTCAATGAGAAATTACTTGGTAATGCTGTAGAGAATTAAGGTGGCAAATATCAAATATGGCCAAAGTGGGAGCGGAGATGGTTGAAGGGCTCACATGGCTTGAGATGTATTTCAGCTCAGCTTTGGAGGCATCATGCACGCCCGGATATTGTCTTCCCCGCAGTTTCCTTCGGAGTTCGACTACGCTATCTTCACTTACTGTTACTGAAAGTATCTTCTCCACAACAATCACGAACAGGAATGCAAATCCGGTTCCTTGTGGCATAGCCTTTTTCAAGGATGGCTCTAAACTCGATGAAAGGGTATGATGTGGAATTCACTGACCAACACTCTGGACCAATCTTAATTTAAGGCCACTGCAGCGTTTTCTCAGCAGAACTTATTGCAAACAAGAAAGACGCAGAATGGTTGCTGGGATCTCTTTTTAGAAACAAATCAAGCACTATAGGTTCGGATAGCCAAGCTGTCATCAAATCTTCTCAATGTAATTACACCGCAGCAAAAGTGGCATTAAAATGGGTAAGCACCTTAAAAAAGCACTCAGTTAAATGCCTGGACATCGTGACACCTAATAATTGTATAGCGGATTAGCTAGCAAGAGAAGGTACCACTCTAGCTACAAAAAAAGATACAAACGTCGTGGGCGTACTCTTGCCTACGGCAAACACTAAGGTCAAGATACGCTTTCACCAAGCAGCCTAAACCAGATGGTTTAACGAAAAAGTGCCTAAAACGTGACTAGACAGCTCTTTTCTGTATTGGACACTTAAATATCAACCAACATACTTACTTGGACATTGTTTATTGGGATCACAAAGTAAGCGAATGGGACAATGAAGACGACGAGCCTGAGCATTAAAGGATGTAAATAACCAGGACATCACATGTCTGCTTGGCTTACGTAGTAACGGGTTGTGCAGGCAGTATTGCATCATTCATAAGGCACACGAATTGGTTCAGACAACCGAGAAGATGAGGAGTACACCATGGCGGTACCGCAATGGGCCTTCAGGCCTCTAAGTGTGCGGGTCGCTCTGATCAGCAACCACATCTACTCAACCGAATTCAACTTATAACTTCATATATGTATTACACATTTAAGTGAAATTTTAGCTTTTTAAAGAAAAAGTTAGTGAACTTTTAACTGAACTGCACAACAGTGTAAAAGAAAATATTTATAAGTGAAGGAAAATTGTTATTATGTGTAGTAAATGTAGAAATTTTATAATCAAGACAACATCAGTTATTTATATTTTCTCCGTACACTAAACTTGGCAATAACACGTGTTTTCGATAACAGTATAAATAACTTTTGGGGAAAAAAGCAAGTGTGTGAGAAAATAAAGAAGACAGTGAAATTATTGTACGAAAAATAAAAGTAAATACAAAAGCAGTACAATTAAATGGCCACAAATAAATATGAGGGGATTAACAAAAGTTCGGTAAGCTGACCAGAAAAAAAATAAAAATTTTTTTTTATTTATTCCATTTCTAAAAACAGTCCTCGAAATTTTGCTTTTTAGGCTTATCAAGTTCAGCATTAACCACATTAATTATCTTCTTGTTGCTATTAAAGACTTTTCCTTTGAATTTTTTTTTAAATTTTTGGAAATAACCGGAACCGGAACGTGCTATATCTGGGGAATATGGTGCTGGACGTATTTTTTTGATCCCAGAGATCACAATAAAATTACTCGTTATTTCAGCAGGGTGGGATGACGCGTTGTCATTATGTAAAAAGTAGCGCCGCAAATCCTCTTTCTTCTTGTTTTTCAACAAATTTTTGAAAACTTTTGGTAAGCACTCTTCGGTGTAACATTTTGCAGTTATCGTCTGAACCTTTTTCAGTGGAATAGCAGCTATGATTTTAGACCAGGTGATGTAAATCACATTATTACTTTTGCTGCTGATTTTTGTTGCTTAGATTTTACGGGTGGGTTTGCTTCTGTTGGGCTCCATACCATGGACTACTGTTTGGTTACTAGACCGTACTTATAGAACCAATAACGACTTTAAAAAAAGTTGTTAAACTGACCATTTTCGAATTTGTTTAAGAAAAATTGAGCAAAATGTACTCGAGCCTCTGCTTGGGCCTCATTTAAAATTTGTGGTACCCATCGAACAGAATTCTTTGTGTATCCCAGATGATTACGTAATATTCGCCATGACATTCAAACCCAATTCAATAGCAATCATTTCTTGTATCAATCGAGAGTTTTCGTCAATTTTCACCAGAGCTATAGTGACGTCATTAGTGTAAGATTTTGGTCGACCTTCTCGGGGTTCGTCTTCTGCGGAAAAATATCCGGTATGGAATCTTCGGAATCATTTAGAAATAGTCCTTAAAGACGGTGCAATCGTTTCATATGCTATTTGATATTCACTGAATATTTGTATTGGCTGTAAATTACGCCGAAACCCGTAGAGAATAATATGGCGAATTTCTGTTTGCTATCTTCGTTTTCTCTTCTCCATTGTAGCCGATCGTTCTAAAATTTGAAAGGTAAGATTTGGTATTTTTAGATTTACAAAAACATATTGAAAGTCACCAACTGACCGAACTTTTGTAAATTCCCTCGTGTAAGTATTTGTGAAGGTATGTGAGTAAAATTATTTTGATAATATTATGTGCAGGTGTCACTGCTACTGTTTTCAGTTCTGCTGAAGTTGAAGAAACTACTCGCTCGAGATGACAATAACAATAACAAATTATATATTATACATATATACATGTACATACATATGTATATACGTAAGCTCATTATAAAGAGCACAATAAGTAAGCTATTTGTTGGCGAATGACATTTGTATAGCTGGTGAATGAATTGCCATTGATTGAGGTGTAGAAAGTCCTACAATAATAACAATAGTTCAGCACTAACAATAGACCACAATAACAAATTAATATTATATTATGAAATTACAACAAACAATCAGGTGAACTTGAGTATCTTTGAAATTTTTGGTATGGCGCCATAATTTGGCAAAATAGTTTGGTAATTATGTATTTATTTTATTTTATTTTTTATTTTATTTATTTTGCAAAATTACATTTTTATATACTCGTATTTACCCTTTCCCTCTCAATATTGTAAAAGGGAAATTTCTTTACTTTTATATTTATTTTAGATTTATTTGCTATGAAGAAAAACCGTAAAATTTTAAAATTATTGAAAACTTGACTTTTAAACAGGGTTTTCCAATAAGAGGTGTTATTTTGATATTCAAAGAAAAATGGTATTTTTTGAGACAAGTCATCGGTTGTTTATTTCCATGTAAAGAGAAAGATATGTATTTAATACTGCCTTGCTACGCTTACAGAGCCGTATCCTTTTTATGAAATTTTCCATCATCAAAACGTAAAGTGGCTGCTGTGTGTCCTCAATAGCTTCACGAATTCCTTCTTTGAGGTTTTGAATCGATGTTGGTCTGTTGGCGTAAACCTTATCTTTCACGAGGCCCCAAAGGAAGAAGTCGCAAGGTGTTAAATCTAAAAGACCCGAAACTTTTCACTTAAAAGATCGGTGGTTTCGTTGAAAGTAAATATTGTCCCGATCAATGCCATCCAGTTCCGACTATAAAAAATCATTAATCATCCCTCGATAGAGCAATTCATTTAACGTAACAGTAATGCCGGCCTCATTTTCTCGAAAAAGTAAGGTCCAACGGCACCAAACAGTTACACGTTGAGGATGTAGATGCTTTTCAACAATAAATCTTAAGTTTTCCAAGCCCCAGATGCGACAGTTTCGCATAGTGACGTATGTAATCATCGAGTTGAGCTTCATCAGTCAAGATGATGTTTCGATAAAACTCCAGATCATTTTCATGCATTTCAAGGACCTAATAAGCAAAGACTCGACGCTGTTGATGGTCAGTCGGCTTGAGTTCTTGTTTTGGCTGAGCTTTATAAGTCTTAAGGTCCAAGTATTTATGCAAAAAAATATGTAATGTCCTTTATGGAAAGCCCAATTCCAAAGAACGATGACAAATGGACAAACCAGAGCTTTCTAAAACACTTTGGGCTACACCAACGATACTCTCAGTTGTTCTCGAGCGGCGTCTTATTTTTCACATCACTAATTTGTCCTACGATCCCTACGAATCATTTCTGCAAGGTTTTCATCATTTTTATAGTAAATTTTAATAATTTCAATGCGTTGTTGAAGCGTAAATCGTTTGATTTTTATGACTGGTGTAGTTTTTACTTGTCAAATGTCAAAAACATAGAGCCTCACAAGTGACATCTACAACTCAAAATAACACCTCTTATCGGGAAACACTTTATTGAGGAATTAGGGAACAAACACGACTATTAATCGTCGAAAATTCGATTTTTGTTTTTGAAAATTTTCTCCATTAATATCTAAACATTTTTTTATGCTTTTGAACTAATTTTCGAAGCACTTTTACCACTCTGATTGTTGTATTTCCAAAACATGCGTTCTGAATGCACTAACCGCCCCTACAGGCAACTATAACCGTTGACCTTTCTAACATGAAGAAATCATTCGATGCCAAATCAGGACTATACGGTGGTTGATTCATCAAATCGATGCTTTTGGTACTCAAAATTGCAGTTGTGTGTGTGCTGGCATTGTTATGGTGAAGAGTGATCCGTCTTCAGCGGTTAGTTTTCCTAATTTCTTCAAAAACAACTAGATTGCTCTAGTAGTACGATGACATGTTCAGTTTTTTCAAAATGCAATATTGGGGCTGATAAAGTCGCGTCCTAAAGTACTTAAGGAAATAATGTATAGTTTTATTTATTTTTTTTTCATTTTTCAATAGAGTCTCCCTCAAGTGAACCACACTTTTTAACATCGTGAATACAATGCCTTTATACCATATTCTTTAGATTTATCTTCTATGTCCACTTTCACCTCACTGTCGTCTGAAAATCTTCGTCCCCGTAACTCCCTTTTTTAAATGCGGAAAAATAAAAAAGTCACTGGGAGCCAGGTCCGCAACCCGAGCGTTGTGCACGGATGCATTGATGAAACAACACTCCGCGCTAACTTTCCACGTCTCTTCTGTACGACTGGCTCACTCGCCGTTCATTCTAGTTCCCTTTGGCAAGTAATCAATTAATCATAATCCCTCGCTATCTCAGAAAATGGTAGTCATAATCTTCGACGCCGATTTTTCTGCTATGAGTGTTTTTTATGGAATTTTCCCTTTTTTATCCATCTGCATCGACTCCTGTTTGGACTCGGGATCATACTGACGAATCCAAGTTTCATCAACTGTTACAATGCGGTTGCAAATTGTATCCAAATCATCTTGGCACAACTTTAAGCTGCTTGTCGAGCGACGTGATCATTCGCGTTCCCCAAGGCGAATTATTATTTTTTTTTCATATACAATTTTCATGATAAATCTCCCCAGCTCCTTCTTTGCTAATCTGTAATCCTGCTGCTATCTGCCATAATTTAATTCTTCCTTCTTCCGTTGCTAATTTTTCGACTTTCTGAACATTTTCTTCGGTCGCGATAGTCACTGGGCGCCACGGGCGGGGTCTCTCTTCCTTGTTGAAAAAGCCGAGGTTATTTTGTCACCATCGTATATGAAGGGGCAGAATACTGAAGAACCGATGACATCTCTATGACATTCTTTTTCGGCGTACTGCCTTTTTTATAAGGAATTTAATCAAAACGCGGTGTTCCAAATAGCGAGAATTACCAGTTTGCCAACGGATTGAGCCAGGGACGAAATGGCAATGAATGAAATAAAAAAGTTGTGTTATTTATACTAATACTAATAATGAATCCCGTAATTAGTATTATCAGTAACGAGATGATGAATCATCTTCAACTACCTTAGGTCCCGAAAAAGTCAGCCGCTCCTCATATGTTGGTCCCTCAAATACCTATAGTTATTTCAATCTCTCTTTCGGTCACAGGACGATCTTACAATATCAGTTTCCGGAACAACAATTGATTTTGAAAGACTTTCACAAAATTCGTCTTGAAGTGATCTACGATCTCAGTTGATTCGATAAACGTTGGTCATTGACGGAATTTCATCGCCAAAAATTGAAGTAAGTTCATCGATGCACTGCTGCTGTGTTAATCCACGCTGACAGTTGTAAAAAAAATTCCCGCGTTCTCGCATCGCATTCATGATTTATTTCCATTTCGAGGCCGAGATAAACACTCTCAGCTACTGCAATCATCACAAATAGCGCTCTTATGTCAAAACGTTCTGAGTATGTATAACAACAAAAATGTCAAGCTTTACAATAACGTTCTCAGTTGCAAGATTATAACACTAGGGTTACCAAGTCCCGAAATATAAAAGGCGACTAACACTAGTGGAAAAAAATCACCTGAAAAACTCTTCATATTAATTTAAGTATCAAATGGTTTGCTGTAAACTTTATTGCTACATAGGTATTTATAAGTACTTATATATTTCCACTGTTTAATTATGAGCCCCTCCACTATTTCCTGCGCCCTCTTTCTCTCCAAGTATTACTTAGTGAGCAATTAAGACCTGTTTTCCTGCTGATTTGAAGGTGTTTTATTTAATTTATTTTTTTTTTTGTTTGCTTTTTGTAATTGCGGCTTATCCGGGTAATTTCATACAAAAACGTGTGAATAGCATGCATAGCTGTATAATAAATATATACAATAATTAAATCAATTGAATAAATGTATGAGTAATAATTATTTATTGGTTTCGCAAAAATGTAATATAAATCATGGTGGGAAATGATAATTGACTTGCTTTGAAGAGTTTTTGAATATATAATATATATTGAAAAACACAAGTATCTAAGGTTCAACGTTGAAAATCTATAATCTCAACAGCCGCACAAGCAGTTTTAAATCAATTTACACACCAATTCACAGAGAACACACGCCGACAGCTCACAATAAGGCAACACTGCGACTACTTCAAGCCCACTGTGCACAGCCGCCAAAGAGAAAATTATTTCTGAATATGTCGAAAAGAAAAAAAGAGAGATCTTACGATGAGAAATGATTAAAATAGAAAAATTATTTCTTCTCTCGCTACGACAGGATCAAACGTAACTAGTGCTGTTTGAGAAAGACAGCTCGACCTTAATAGGAAATAAATACACATTTACAGAGAGAAAAAGAGTCAGGCCGGAATGAGTGAGTTAAAAAAATATGAAAACGAATTTTTAGCACTTGAAATTTTAAGAAAAAATTACGTGAATTATGGATGGTTTCAGGATCGAAGCGTTTACCCGTAGAAACGAGAAAGTCGTTGCTGTAACTTACGCTCATGGCATACTCACTTTTCCGGCGTGATAACGGAAACACTCGAACCTGTAATCGATGACGATGGTATAGGCGCTCCATCATCCGAATAGCGATTGCTCATTTGAGGAATATAAATGAGGCGGAAACCGGTAAACTATCTGTTTATTTAAAAATTTTGGTCAAATGAAAGTATTCATGACGATAACTGAATGTGCTTCGCCTTAAGCATAAAAAATGATCACATTTATTGTGGTAAAAGTCTCCGGAATATCGCATATTAGGTCTTATGGGACGAAAGGTCAAAGTTCACTTCCAACGAACTGAGTGGGCCTTATACTCGTAAGTGTGGCTACAGACCTAGTAGAGACGTAATTGTTCAGATATTAGGGAAAATACCTGTGAAAGGTCGACGACGATTTCAAATATGACTTCGACAATGAAAAGAGGCTGCCTCTAGGATGCTAAATTTGGTATTCCTAGAAAATTTAAATGGTTCTGTATACTCACGCTGACCAACACCAAGAGCTCCACTAAAATCGAAAGAGACATCTGCCAGCCGTTCGTTACTGAGGGATTACACAGAGTGACTTTCTTTGGTCTAAGCGAGGCTAGAACGAAATATCTCCTGTCATCAAATAAACATTACTATTTGCAGCAGCATCAACACCACAAAGAAAATCAACCTAAAAATCGAACGCAAAATCATTCTTGCCAAAAATGAAATTACTCCAGTTTTGAAAGCATTCAATGCCATTAACTGAAATAGAGGAAGACTTAAGCCTACGCTCGATTGAAAGAATCAGGTGGAGAGTTATTGGGATCCACTTGGTGTCTCCGATCGGCCCGAACGAATTAGAGAAGAAACGACTGTCGTGCTATTGTTGATTCTATGCATTTCAAGCTTATTTTTTCAGTTCTTTACACCAAAACACATTGTCCAAAATATAGATAAAATAATGAAAACCGACAAGCCTGCGCAAAAAGCAGAGTTTGACACCACTGAAAAAAGGTTGGATGCACAAAGAAGCTCGATGTATTGGTGCTGCATGAGTTAACGAGGAAAAAGCTCATGAACCATGTTGAAAGGTGAATCATTTTACAGTAACGTGAAGTGATAAAGCGAAAATGATCGTAGTTGAAGGACAGTATGCCGGCACAAACCATCAGTGAGCAATGATTGACGGTCAGGAGGGTTTTGCTGTGTGTTTGTTAAGTTCGGTAAGGAATCATCTACTTAATTCGGGTCTGTACTGTCAGCAATTGAAGGAAGTAATCCTTCTGAAGCGTCCCGCCATGGATAATAGGAAGGGAATTGTGTTTTAGCAGGACAACACCGGACCATACACAACGATAGTGACTCGCTGGAGCTTTGAGAACCTAGTTGGGAGATTCTTATGCACGCACCTTTAGTGTGGATCTCACACCAAATAGCAAATGATTTTGGCTGTTGAAGAATCGGCCTGAGGAGAAGCCTTTGACAATCCCAATTGACCCGACTTTTTGCCAAGAGGAATAAGGGTTTCTGTGAGAGAGCTATTATGATATTACCTTCAAAATAGCACATAATTATTGAGTTGAACGGTGAATATTTGGCATAAATCATATAATGACAAACTATGGTAAGGAAGCCTTAAATTTAATGCAAAAATAATTGATTACTTTTTACTAGAATAAATTCCATAAATTCCTTACTCAAAAATCAACCAACATTTTCGTTAACTGAATAAATGGCAAAATAACCCTAAAGTTCTAATGCCAAAAGCCGCATTTTTTATTATTATTACTTTCAACATAAGTATACTAATAACTGGAAATATACATATTTGTCTATATATATAATATGTATTTTTAAATTAGCATTTATACCCACGCAGTTATATTTTTTTCTACACTCCTCAGCTCATCACTTAATGACCGAATTTAAGTGTAATACTACACCCAGTTTATACATACATATATATATATATATATATATATATATATATGTTTATACAAATGTATATATGTACATGAAAACTATAAGTCAAAAAAACCGAATTCTATTGTGTTCTTTTGTAAAAATAATTTCACACTAAAGTGCCAACAGCAATTTGAGCCGCCGTCACATTTAACTCAAACGACCTTACATTATTTTACAGTAGTAAGCAGCAATAATGGCGGCAGAAAAAATGAATGAGGTGAAGAAAAAGAAGTAGAAGAAGCAATAAGAATTAGTAGCTACATAGAAAAAAATAGTTTTCATTTTATGCCAAGATGCATTGAATGAGAAAAAATTGTAATGAAATTGAACGTCATAATGAACCATCTACTAGTGCGAAGTTTTTATTACAGCAACAAGTATGAAAAATACCAAAAAAAAACAAAAATTAAAAAAGACATTTAAAAAATCATTACGCGTCCGTCGGCAAAACAATCAACGTGTATAAATTTTGCACAAATATTCGCAACCACCTTGCATTGTGCGCCTTTTTCGGCACAGCAGACATGCATGCATGCATACATACTTTTTATACGCACTGTTGAGTATATGCAGTTGCATTGTTTGTTTACCTTATGCAAATAGTGACGATTTCGCAATACGCAAAAATATTGGCAACACACACATTTGTACAAACAAATGAATTTTTAAAGTGTGTTACTCATACGCCGTGGCGGCTTCAAAGCAGAAAAAGTTAAGTATTGCCATTTTTTGCAATTGTTTTCGTGCGAAATTAAGCAATAGTCTGGTAGTTAGTAATTTGTAGTGTTTTTATGTGCGGCTTAAAGTATATTAGCAACTTTATTCATTCGTATACACACATATTATACACAAATGTTGTGCCATTCATGTTTTATATATGGACAGGAAGTAACTAAGCTGTTGGTATTGTTTATTTGAAGTGTAGGTGTAAACTTTGAAATTTCCGCAGTTTTTCTCGTACGCTAATTATTTTTATATGGTATTAGCTAACTGTTTTTGTTTTGCTTTTGTGTTAATTTCTTTTATATACTCATAAGCAGACTTACCTTTAATGAGGTGTAAATGTAAAAAAACAACAGCGATTCACTTATTACAGCAACTCAGTTGTTGGTGTGCCGGTGACATTGGGCTGTAAGCATAGTAATATTAAAAAAAAAATATTAATAATAATTCACTTTGGCATTTTTTTAAATTAATATTAATAATACCTTGTTTTTAAATAAATTTAATATACCCTCGCATGTGAAGCGCACATATCGCGAATCCAAGTTCTCACTTTTAATAACATTTTATTAATTTTTAATAACTACAGTACGCTCGTATTTGAAAGTGAATTTTCTCACAAATCATCGTCAGGTAGCTATGTCGCTGCTGTTGATGCAATTATTTGCAATTTATATGCAAAGCTTGTGTTGAGAATTTTTTAAATTGATTTATTATTAATTTTTGCACATATATGTACTTATATATCATATAAAATACTTATGGCAAGAAAAAATTCCTTATAGAGTGGGCTGTATACTAGTAGCAGTTGAGTTAAAAGTAGTTTTTATAAGGGGAACAACAATAATTTTCTTTTTGAGCTACTCATCTTTTTTAAGCTAGAAATTAGCGGTAAGAGTATGCAGTATGATTATGAATCAACGACAAATATTTTACGTAGTATAAAAGAAAAAATAACATAATATGAACACTTCTGAGAATCCCATAAAAAGTATTCAATTTTTAAGGCGCTTTGTATCAAAAATTTATAAAAAAGCATCTAAAAGCGTGAAATTTGGGATTCTCGACATGTAAATTAAAAAAAAAACTAAATCTTATCGCTTTAAAAATCCATCAGAAAAGTAAATAATAGAAATTTCTTCTTCTATACTCTAATATATCTTTTATTCTAATTATTTTTTATTATTATTTTATTTTTTTTAATTTATTTTATTTTATTTTATTTTATTTTGTTTTGTTTTATTTAATTTTATTTTATTTTATTTTATTTTATTTTATTTTATTTTATTTTATTTTATTTTATTTTATTTTATTTTATTTTATTTTATTTTATTTTATTTTATTTTATTTTATTTTATTTTATTTTATTTTATTTTATTTTATTTTATTTTATTTTATTTTATTTTATTTTATTTTATTTTATTTTATTTTATTTTATTTTATTTTATTTTATTTTATTTTATTTTATTTTATTTTATTTTATTTTATTTTATTTTATTTTATTTTATTTTATTTTATTTTATTTTATTTTATTTTATTTTATTTTATTTTATTTTATTTTATTTTATTTTATTTTATTTTATTTTATTTTATTTTATTTTATTTTATTTTATTTTATTTTATTTTATTTTATTTTATTTTATTTTATTTTATTTTATTTTATTTTATTTTATTTTATTTTATTTTATTTTATTTTATTTTATTTTATTTTATTTTATTTTATTTTATTTTATTTTATTTTATTTTATTTTATTTTATTTTATTTTATTTTATTTTATTTTATTTTATTTTATTTTATTTTATTTTATTTTATTTTATTTTATTTTATTTTATTTTATTTTATTTTATTTTATTTTATTTTATTTTATTTTATTTTATTTTATTTTATTTTATTTTATTTTATTTTATTTTATTTTATTTTATTTTATTTTATTTTATTTTATTTTATTTTATTTTATTTTATTTTATTTTATTTTATTTTATTTTATTTTATTTTATTTTATTTTATTTTATTTTATTTTATTTTATTTTATTTTATTTTATTTTATTTTATTTTATTTTATTTTATTTTATTTTATTTTATTTTATTTTATTTTATTTTATTTTATTTTATTTTATTTTATTTTATTTTATTTTATTTTATTTTATTTTATTTTATTTTATTTTATTTTATTTTATTTTATTTTATTTTATTTTATTTTATTTTATTTTATTTTATTTTATTTTATTTTATTTTATTTTATTTTATTTTATTTATTTTTATTTTATTTATTTTTATTTTATTTATTTTTATTTTATTTTATTTTATTTTATTTTATTTTATTTTATTTTATTTTATTTTATTTTATTTTATTTTATTTTATTTTATTTTATTTTATTTTTTATTTGAAACCTTTCATGTGTATGCTTTACAAATTATACATATTTACTTGCAGTGTTTTTATTCATATTTTTTTCTGTTCCTCTTAATTAAATTAAAATGTTGACAACAAAAATTATGCGTTTTGTATTTATCGCTATAGCGTCATAAATAGTATGTGTTTGTGACACTGCGACAGTGTCATATCATGTCAAGTTCCCATATATGTACATATGTATGTATGAAGATGAACTTGACTTTATGCTAATTATGGTAAGCTAAGCTAGGAGGAGGAAAACGAATAAAAAGTGTATCTATTTATTTATAATGGAATATTCAGATAAAACTTAAAATTTTCAAAAACTTCCAACTCAGTTTTATGCTCAATTTATAATTAGAATTTAAAAGCTAAATACAGTCAAATCACATTCGAGTGGAATAGATAATATAAGAAAACGTATTACGAAGGTATGTAGTTGTGATCATATCTTTATGTATACGCGTTTCCAAAAACTTATTTGCCAAGTTTTATGGTTCATTTCCTTTAAAACTGGTTGGTTAAAGTTGAAACTATCTTAACTGTATATATATACATGTGTTTATAAAATTTATTAACTTAAAGTTTACGTTGTTTGATTGTGAGCCTAAAACTTCTTTTCTCTAATTTAAGAATCTATCGTGAAACTTCCTATGTAAGTATGCGAAATTAAGCATACAAACCGTAAGCATCCGTCCGTACTATGACAACTGCTATTTTAGCAACGCACCATTTCCACCTGCAACAACGTAGTTTACCGTAAAGCTTAAAGATAAATGATCTTAGACAATCTTTATGCACAACTGCTAAACGCTACACATCAACTGCCAAGCTAAAGAGGGGCAATGGGTTATTTTAGACGCGTTTTACTCGAGGAGGAAGAAGAAGAATCACTTCATAGAAAACCGTTAACATATATTGCAATGTGTATTTGTAGCTTGTGCGTGACGAGAAAATTTTTAGTGCGTAGGAAATTATAAAATATTTTATTTGCAATATTTTTTTTTGTATTAATATACATACATAAGAGTACAGAGTACATAAAAAAGAAGCAACTAAAACAGCTAGACCATGAAAATTTTTAACTAAACCATATCACGAGATATTCAAACATATTAGAACCTAAGTGTTACCTACAACCAGGCGCATAGCAATAGTTTACCCAAGACTCGCACCTGCTAAACGATCAGCAGAAGTTCTCATTAAATCTATCGTTATGGACAACAGAATTTATACTGAAAATGAAAAGCGAAGTTCCGAATTAGGTATGTACTCCATGAGTCAACCAAATCGAACCACAAATAATTTTTGTTTTTTAAAAGGACCAATATCTAGTTTTTTTCCTACAAACCTTCTTGAACATCAATAAGTCCAAAGTGACTAATTTTGAGAATAATCTGCTGAGTAGTTTCGGAGATCCTAGAAAACAAAAAAAAGTTTTTTTATATGCAGATAATTATTACTGGCAGTAAAGCTAGGCAAGTATTTTTAAGGCAAATTATGACTTCTTCTAAAAATTTATTAAACTCTCAGAGGCTGCTTGGGGCTACAAGTTACGTCATTGCCTCGAAGTAACATCAAAAATGATGCCTAAAATCGTAGGAGTAATTCAGCTTGATATACCGTATCATTTTGGATAAATTTTAAGGTTTTCGAGATTATGTTAAATGATTTAATTTTTTTACAGCTACAGCTGGTATGCTTTGAGAATCTACCAGTCGATCCTGTTTAATAAATTTATGCAAAAAATTATATAAAGCAAATAATTAAAATTAATTTGAACACTATAAAAAAATTGTATAAATAAATATTTAAATAAGTAATTTAAAATAAGAATCACTGTGTGTTAATGTTAATTCAAATAAAAGTTTGCATGTTCATATATATATTTGTAAATACGCATATGTATGTATGCCTTCTTATACTTATATTTAGTGATGAATAAGCATTTGAGTTACACTTTGAAATGCATGCAATCTCAAGTTGACTGCTAGCTAACGAGCATTTGTTTTTAATTTTCCAGCACTACATGAACGATATTGTCTAACAAACGTTATTAAAGCTATATATGATGTATATATGTATGTATGTAAGTTTATCTAGCGTGTCATAGTGGCTACTATGAACGACGCAACGCGTCTGATTAAGGTGTGTTCTGTGCTACGTGTGTTGACCAATAAAATGAAAAATAAAAGCTTAATTTGAAAATTAAATATACAAACTTACAGATGTTTGAGTGTATTTTTGTATATGCAATATGTACAACAACATAGCAGCCATTAAGATTACACGCTTAAGTTAAAAGCAGAAAGTGAAAACCAACTGTAGTAAAGAATAGCGCAAAAGAACTTTTCTCACTACATAAATATGAAATTTGAAACCCTTTTCGTAAAATGAAGCCAAATTTTACATTTACAAACATACATAAGCTATTTCCCTTCATATACCTTGAAGAGCCCACCTACCGATTACAAAAGTCTACTGGGTATGACCTTAATTTGCTTTTGATATGCGCACCAGCGTGAAGACTGCGTTAAGTAGAACCTCAGAAAATATTCAGAAAGCACTCAAATAAATATATAAAAGAGCATACATATGTACTCCATATGCATGAGTTCTAACGCATTCGCTTAATATGCACACACATGTCTATCCAAATTGTTGTTATGTGACAGTGTTTAAGGCAAACACCTTTTCTTGCAGGCACGCAGGCAGCTTAGACCAGTCTAACCCAACCCAAGCAACCTGAGCAAACGAAATTAACCTATTTTATTGGTTCGTTGAATATAAATATTTCATTTACTTGCACATTTTATAAAGACAAAGACAGAGAGAAAAAGAGAGCAATTTAACAATGCATGGGTGTGCACGTGTGTTTGACGGTCCACCTATTGGCGCTTTGTTTATATGTATGTATATGAATAACATTTTATCACACTTGCTTGTAAATTGTCAATTTATCAGATGTAGCAAATGACCTAAACACAATTTTGGTTGAACTAAACTGGGTCAGCCGGCCGTATTTCGATTTTCGATTTTATGGTAAACAGGTTTGGTAGTTTCTGTGCTTTCGATACATGCACACTGACATAATTGCCTACAAAGGGCGACCATCGACAGTGTAAATAAACAATAGGAGATCAAATTGTCTTTTAATTAAAGAAATAAACAAAATCAATGAAATTTATAGGCATATTTTGATAACATACTTACTTTCGATTACTTTTTAATTTATTTTATTCCATTTTTTTAATGCAACATTATTTTGTGTTTTTTATTTCATTTCTTTTAATTTGTTTTATTTATTTGGTTTTATTTTATTTTTTTTAATTTTATTTTATTGTATCTAATGTTGTTTTCCGTTATTTCATTTTATTTTATTTTATTTTATTTTATTTTATTTCATTTTATTTCCTTTTATTTCATTTTATATTATTCAGAATTATTTAATTTAATTTAATTTAATTTAATTTTATTTATTTTTATTAAATTTAATTTAATTTTATTTAATTTTATTTTATTTATTTTATTTTATTTTATTTTATTTTATTTTATTTCATTTTATTTTATTTTATTTTAATTTATTTAATTTAATTTAATTTTATTTTATTTTATTTTATTTTATTTTATTTGATTTTATTTTATTTTATTTTATTTTATTTTATTTTATTTTATTTTATTTTATTTTATTTTATTTTATTTTATTTTATTTTATTTTATTTTATTTTATTTTATTTTATTTTATTTTATTTTATTTTATTTTATTTTATTTTATTTTATTTTATTTTATTTTATTTTATTTTATTTTATTTTATTTTATTTTATTTTATTTTATTTTATTTTATTTTATTTTATTTTATTTTATTTTATTTTATTTTATTTTATTTTATTTTATTTTATTTAATTTTATTTTATTTTATTTTATTTTATTTATTTTATTTTATTTTATTTTATTTTATTTTATTTTATTTTATTTTATTTTATTTTATTTTATTTTATATTAGTTTATTTTATTTTATTTTATTTTATTTTATTTTATTTTATTTTATTTTATTTTATTTTATTTTATTTTATTTTATATTATTTTATTTTATTTTATTTTATTGTATTTTATTTTATTTTATTTTAGTTTATTTTATTTTATTTTATTTTATTTTATTTTATTTTATTTTATTTTATTTTATTTTATTTTATTTTATTTTATTTTATTTTATTTTATTTTATTTTATTTTATTTTATTTTATTTTATTTTATTTTATTTTATTTTATTTTATTTTATTTTATTTTATTTTATTTTATTTTATTTTATTTTATTTTATTTTATTTTATTTTATTTTATTTTATTTATTTTATTTTATTTTATTTTATTTTATTTTATTTTATTTTATTTTATTTTATTTTATTTTATTTTATTTTATTTTATTTTATTTTATTTTATTTTATTATTTTATTTTATTTTATTTGATTTTTTTTTTCTTTATTTTATTTTATTTTATTTTATTTTAGTTTATTTTATTTTAGTTTATTTTATTTTACGATATTTCATTTTTTATTATTTTTTTATTGATATTTGTTGCCTATGTTGACCTTAACCTTGAAAGCGCTAAAATTTGATTTCCATACAAAAATAGACATATTGTATATCTGAAGAAACACACGCTGCACTAATAATAAAAGTCGTTCCAACAATAAAATTTAATTTCCTTAAAGGACATTTTCGCGACAATACTTGGATGGGAGCCAATAAGTTTGGTAGTATATACACGTATGAACTTTGGACGCCTAAAACATGCAAACAATACCTTTTTATATCTATTTCCTGAGAGTACTTATATAATTTTTGGCACCAAGAAGCATGAAAACTCCATTAAGTATTAAAATAATAAATATTTGAATTTATTTGGAATTGGAATTATATAAATTTCTTTAATTTATGACTCAAGTGGCTGACGGTCAAGGTTTTACACGCCATTGTTGGAGGTGAATGTAGAAATATTCTAAATATATTTATGGTGCACCCAAAATCTATGTAATGTGTTAGTAAAATGTTAAGTCATAATTTGATTAATAAGTGAAATGGTTGGTTCGTTAATACAACTTATTTCTACACATCTTTTATCTATACAAAAGATCAGAAAATCTTGTGGCAGGCACTTATTTAAAAAAATAGAGTCTTGGAAAACATTATACAAATTTATTAATATTATTCTGATTTTCTTATTATTTTTAAAATTGTTCTCAAGAGTTTCTTAAAGTTTAGTATTAAAGAGAAACCCGAAATTTTAAATTTGTTTGAAGATTAAAAGGCATAATGCAATAATTTGAGGTAGTTTCATTGTCATTTCAGGACAAAGTCTTTTATAGGTATAATAAGTGCAAAGAAAGAAAACGGGAATATTGAAAAGAGAAAAACTAATTGACCTGAACTCGTGAATAAACTTTAAATTCTTACAACTTTAGTACATGGTCAACATATATATGATGTGGCAACATCATATTTCTGTCATTAGATGCATTTATTGTCAAAAAAAAAGTGAAACTATCTTTACAATTTTGTATAATATTAAAAAGTACAAGAACAAATTATTACAAAATCATTTAGTAAATAAATTTTTTTTTTGCTCCGAGAGGCAAAAGTTTTAATTGTTGAAATATTAAGTGAGTGAGCAAAAATTAGAAGGATAATTATGAATTAATATTATTAAATCGGCCAACTACTCAAGAAACTTGAAGAGACCTCATGCGTTATAAATACTGTAAGGCCTGCGCATAATCGTTTTGCTCGTTCCACCTCAAATATCGTGAGGCGGTGCTTTGAATAATGTTTAATAAAGTTTGCGATTATAAAATAAATTTATGAAAATATAATTATTTTAAATATATTTTATTTACGTTCATTTTCGAAAGTGCATAGAAGAGCTTATTAATAAAATATTATAATTTTATGGTTACATTTCCAAGAAACGATCGAAAAAAATTATGCAAATAATATTTTTATTCAATTCAAGGGAAACCTGAGTATACTATAATATTGGCAGCAAAAATTAAAATGGTTTTCAATTTCAATTTAAAATATGTTTCGAACAAATTTTCTTAGAACTTACGGGCGTAGTAAAAAAAACTGAAAAATCATAAAATTCGTGAATAATAATAAAATTAAATATGTAAGTTAACTAGCATTTAATTAGTCAAATCGAGCACCATCACGCAGGAGCACATCTCATTGAATTTTTTTCGAAGCTCAACTGCAAAAAGTATGTAAAAAAAAGTGAAAAACTAAAACAAAATTTATTCAGCGATAAATGAAAAAAATGTGAAAACTATCACCACTGAAGGCTGCCAAAACCAACTGAAACATGAGTAAGTCAGTAGGCAAAGCTAACTCAGTGACCCACATACAAAATCCCTAATGTACAATGCACAAATACAGAGAAAACCTAAAAAAAATCAAGCATGGATAAATACACATAGACGACCGTACACATTGCATAAGCACTCCAACTGGCATAATTAAAATTAATTAGGATAATGTGCTTTACCTAAGATTAAACTTTAACTACAAATTTCACACATTGACGGGACGGAAAAGTGTAGAAAAGTGATTAACTGACTCATTTCAAAATTGCACAAGTGGGAATAAATTTACTAATTGAACTGAGAATATTTAGGAATTCGACGGTTAATGGAAAATTAAGTGCTAACATTTAAAATTACTCTAGTAAAGCCGATTAACAACAAATTTCAGAGAAGAAAAGATTGGAAAAAAGTTTCGAACAGTTGTAGTTTACAAAAGCTGAATTTATAAATTTTATATTAGGTGTAGTAACAAGTCATCCAGTAATCTGTATATCCCGTACGATTGGATTACGTAAGATGGAGTTAGAAAGATGACGTATGGTGCTAAAAAAGATAACAGTGTTGATCACTAAACTCAGTAGTATTTTAGCGCATCACAAAGATCGACACTAGCAAAGAAAAAATAATCTCTAGTCTAAAATTTTTCTTCGATAAAGAAGAAAACACAAGTCATGAAATAATATGAAATTATGGACCCGATACTGTAAAAAATAGAGGAGGAATTGTGTTCCATCAGGACAACGCCAGACCATACACATCGTTAGTGAGTCGCCAGAAGCTCCGAGAGTTACCATATCACTCGAAAATGGCTTCAATCGCGATTAAAGAAAAGCTTTGAAAATTTCTTTTTAGCAGCGTTGCCACCTGTTTAATTGTCATAATTTAAAAGAATTTATAAGACACGTTATAGATATCGGAATAAAGTGATTTCGAAAGGAGAGTTTTTTTTTTTGGAACGGAGAAGGATGAGAAGACTGTCTACCGCATCATCATTCGGGAAGTGCATATGGGTCTGATAGTGAACGAGGACAAGACGAAAAATCTCCTGACATCAAACAAATAGTAATCGCATTCGCGACTCAGCTTCCAAGTCACTGTTGAGAGACATAACTTTGAAGTTGTCGATAGCTTCGTCTATCTTGGAACCAGTATTAACACTAGTGTCAGCCTGGAAATCCAATGCAGAATCACTCTCTCTATTAACGGAACGACGAAAGCTTTGAAAGTTTTCCACGCAGTATCTGCCGGTGGATGTAGAGGAAGAGGAAGACCTCCACTCTGTTGGAAGGATCAGGGGAGAGCGACCTAATTTCACTTGATATTTCTTACTGGCGCCAAACAGTGAAAAGAAGGGATGAATGGCACGCTGTTATTTGTTTCGGCTATAATCACGTAGCCGAGTGGTTAGCATTGCGTACTGACATTCGGAAGGCTCGGGTTCAAATCCCGGTGTCATCAACATACAAAAGCTATGGAAAATTAATTTAAATAAAAAAATTAAATTAAAATTTTCTAATTGCGATCGCCACTCGACAGGGAATGTCCACCCGTCCGAGTATATTTCTGACATGAAAAAAAGGCTTCTCGTAAAAAAACCATCAGCCGTTTGTAGACGACTTAGTATAAACTGTATGTCTCTCCATTTGTTGGAAAAACATCAAGCCGCAATACCGCAAATTGGAGGAGGAGCTCGGCCGAAAATCGCGTCAGCGGTTACAAGGCGCCAAATATATATATAATCGCGTAAGCCGTGCCAACGCAAACAAAGAAGAAAAAGAATTTGAAGTGCTGCAGCACGTCTAGCAAATTTCGCTTTTACAATGGCTCTGTATCAAAGCCAACACGCGAAGTGTGCAGTGCCAAATTCATAAGAGTCTTGCAGTGGCAGCACCATAAAGCCAGCAGAAAAGAAAAAATGAAAATAAAAAAACAAAAACATCAGTATATGTACATATGTGCGAGACTCGAAATGCCAAATATTTTGATCTTTAGGATTTTTTTTTTAGTCTTTGCGAAAACTAACTAGTTTTTGTAATTCTTTTAAAATGTGGTTTGCTTATCTATTACATTTTTTTATTTTATTGTTGTACAAGCGAAAACCGAATTAAGTAGCTACTGAGATGAAAGCATATGTATATGTACAGCGTATATGTACAACTAAATATAGTAAAGTAGGAGTTTATGGAAAACAATGTAAAAAAAAAACAAAAACAACACACCTTTGTAAAAATTTGGTATGGTTTGCGAGCACACGCGTGTGCAAAATGCAGCGGATAACAGTTGTTGTGGCAAAATACATAAAATAGCAAATAAAAATATGTTTAGCAAAAACAAAAAAAAAACAAAACATGTCAAAAAAGTTTGACAAGGCTATAAATAATTATCTCGTTGAGCTTGCTTTGCTGGGTGCGTATTTTTCATGCTTAGCATTGAACTTGCGAAAATGTGACGCGGCTAATTAGTGAATGGATATAAGTGCATTATATATAATATAAATCAATAGAGGTCAATGTACAAATCTATCATGCAGAGATATGTGTATGAGCAAACTATTTACATACATATATATCGTACGCTTACTTTTGCCTATAAAAGCACTTAAGGATTTCTGTACACAAATTGAGTGGAAAAGTCGTGTGCACTAAGTGGACCATATATGTATATACATATACATGAAAGTAATGCAAAGTTTATTTTTTGCGCATTGCATCACGCGTGATTGGCTTTATGAACGTGCCAATAGCGAAATTTATTACGGAAAGTTAAAAATGAATATCTATTTTTTTATTTTATGTAATATTGTTTAATTTTATTTTATTTCATTTATTTAATTTTTTATTTCCTTAAATTTATTTTAATTTATTTTATTTAATTTTATTTTATTAATTTTTTTGTTTTATTTTATTTTATTTCATTTTATTTTATTTTATTTTATTTTACTTTATTTTATTTTATTCTGTTTTATTTTATTTTATTTTATTTTATTTCATTTCATTTCATTTCATTTCATTTCATTTCATTTCATTTCATTTTATTTTATTTTATTTTATTTTATTTTATTTTATTTTATTTTATTTTATTTTATTTTATTTTATTTTATTTTATTTTATTTTATATTATTTTATTTTAATTTATTTTGTTTTATTTTATTTTATTTTTTTATTTTATTTTATTTTATTTTATTTTATTTTATTTTATTTATTTTAGTTTAATTTAGCTTAGTTTATTTATTTTATTTTATTTTATTTTATTTTATTTTATATTATTTTATTTTATTTTACTTTATTTTTTTTATTTTACTTTATTTTATTTTATTTTATTTTATTTTATTTTATTTTATTTTATTTTATTTTATTTAATTTTAGTTTTTTTATTTAATTTTATTTTATTTAATTTTATTTTATTTTAGTTTTTTTATTTAATTTTATTTTATTTTAATTTATTTCATATTATTATTTTTTTATTTTATTCTATTTTATTTTATATTTTATTTTATTTTTTATTTTTTGCAATTGTGTTTTTTTGCTTAACTGTGAGTTAACAAGAAAATTATGTAATGACTTCGTGGAAAAAAATTGTAGAAGATATGAAGTAATTTCAAAATAATCATAGCTGAAAGAGCAATGAAAGCGGCTTTAAAGCAAAACCACAAAAAATATGCACTTATATACTATGCACAGAGTACTTACATATTTAAGACT
Source organism: Ceratitis rosa (assembly GCA_037013455.1). NCBI lineage: Eukaryota > Metazoa > Arthropoda > Insecta > Diptera > Tephritidae > Ceratitis > Ceratitis rosa. The sequence goes on from JAWMAG010000046.1 coordinate 10,995,356, forward strand.
CAATGCTACGTATAAAGCAATATTGCCTTACCGTGACAAAAGCTGATACCAACTACTATAATATAGAGTTGAAAGACAAGTTGGAGACAATCTGTATTAGAGTTCATTGAAATTAAATAATTATGGAATAATTTATGGTATAGGTATACCTAAAATTGTGTGTTTGTGTGTTACAAATATTTATATGAACACTAGTATGTACAAATATATCAATATATCTACAAGTCATTACATACGTACATATATTACTATATTATTTTATAAAAATATTTTTTTTAAGAAAAATATCTCTTGTCATTGTATGTCTCGCTCGTGAAGCTCATTGCTCACGGAAGATTATTGGTTACGCTTTATGCACTTTTACTTTCTTTCGCAACAATGTAAGTATGCGTTTTTATTTCTATTTCGAGCCAAAGTAAATACGGAGAAAAACTAAAGCAATCAAATAAAAGAAAATAAATGCCAAAAATAATAAAATTAATAATAAATAAACATAAATTTTCTTTGCTCTGTTTGTTACCGCCAGCCGAATTTATTGAAAGGGCACGCAGCAGACTTATTTCGAGCAAAGGCGGGTGCACACCATTATTTCTATAATCATGATAATAGTTTTTCTATGAAATAAGCACAAACCCTGTTATACTTAATGCAAGCATAGGTATATGTAACTTACAACATGCTTCAAGCAGATAGCAACATGTCTCAGCGTATATTCAACGCTGTGAAAAAAATGGTTATTCAACAATTATGCCTGCTTGTGGCGTTTAATGATAGGAAACTCGAAAAAAAATTTATTTTTTTAATGACTTTAAAAACCAAAATCAATTGAACATTTTATGCATTCACTTGTAACGGTGAAAGAGACATGCAATTTGATATCGGCTTTACACTAAATTGGTTATTTACATAATTATAAGCATTAAAAATCGCCTAAAAATATATGATATGCTCTTATAATATATATATATTTGTTTGTTTGCTTAAAATAATGTGGTGTCAAAGATTTCCTGAAGCAAATGTACAAATACAAATAAGATCATAACTTTATGAACGCTAAAAAAATCAAAATAAAATAAAATAAAGTAAATTAATTAAAGTTAACAGAAATTAAATTATTTTAAACAAATTAAACCGAATTAAAGAAAAATAAAATAAATTAAATAAAGTAAAATTAAACAAAATATAATAAAATGAAAAAATTTTTAATTTAATTAGGAAATAATGTAAAATAAATCTAACCTGAATTAAATGAAATAGAATAAAATAAATTAAGATGAAATATAAAACTTAAATAAAATAAAATGAAATGATATTATAATATGCAAAAATAAATAAACTTTAATGAAATGAGACAAAGCATATAAAATAAAATGAGGAATAAGAAAGAAAATTTATTTAATAAAATCAAAATTTAATAAACATTAAAAAAAAGGACCAAAATATAATTAAAAACTATATGAAATAAATTAAACTAGAATAAAAATAAAATAAACTAAAATAAAATTAGATCAAATAAAATAATATATATTAAATTAAATTCAATTTAATAAAAAAAATAAAAATAAATAATATAAAAACTTAGAGATAAATTAAATTAATTTATATTAAAAAAATAAAATAAAAACAATAAAATAAATTAAAATAAAATATAATAAAAAAGGTAAAGAGATAAGTAAAATTAAATTTAATTAAGTTAATTTAAATTAAATAAAATGAAATAAATTAAATAGATTCGAATAAAAATTATATGATAAAATAAAATATATTAAAATAAAATAAAATAAATAGAATTAATTAAAATAAAACTCTAAGTAATTTAATTAAATTAATTATGGAAAAAAGTAAACGGAAAAAGATAAAAAGTAAGGAACATATAATTCAATAAATAATTGAAATAAAATAAAATGAAGTAAAATAAAAAAATATTAATAAAGTAAAATAATATAAAATAAAATGAATTAAAGGAAAAAAATGTATTCATAAAAGATATTGTTTTAAAGGCGTGTAATTCACTACTGACGATTGACGTAAAGCCATGATAATAATACTTTTATATATTTCGCTACAAAACGGTAGGAACGGATAGTTTTTTATGGGGAGCATTTTATTTCATATCAGAAATACACTCGGAGTGGTTGACATTCCCTGCGAAGAGGCAAGTAGAATATTTATCTTAATTTTCTATAATTTTTGGATGTTGGTTAGACCAGAATTCTAAACCTAGCCTTCCGAATAGCAATATGGATTGCTAGCCACTCGACTATCGTGACCGCCTGTCACTTTTTCAGCTTATCTTCTATAGCTACAATTCACATCATCCGCTCATGCCAATAAGTTGTTAAAGTAATTCACAAAAGTATTTAAAAAAATAAACAGAGCACACAATGAAAACAAATATATGTATCTTGTAACGAAAAAATAACAACAAAATTTGGCTTTAAGAACTCCAAAATATTTTATACGCATTTTCTAACAAAGGGGTTTATATTCTAGTGTAAAATTTATTCAAGGTCAGCTCAAATAACTCAAGAAAATACTATACTCACTATAAAAAGAAAAAGAAAAAATTATATCACACACTTGCTGACAAAAAAAGAATGAGTTTTAAAAATGAAATAAAAGAATTGTTTTTACACACATAAGAAATAAGTGCTTACAAATGAACAAAAAACGTTAAAAGAAGTCGTAAATGCGAATGGGTAAATAAGGAGGTAATACGATCTGCCATAAACCGCCACATGGGTCATTTGATCGTCAGCCTTGATTTCAAGCAGTCAAGTTTAGTTGAGTAATTATGTGCTGAAGTTGATGATGTTTGGCTTAAATTAAATTTATAACTGTACTATGTTGGATAATAAACAAAATATAGTGATATTTTTATTATTTTTTGTAAAAATGAAAAGTTGAGAAATATAAAAAGCTTCTTTTCATAGGAAAGAGAATGCTTAAAGAGGTAAAAATTCGAACCGTTTAGCAATTTACCTTAAAGTTTAATCAAGTAGATTTATTTTTTCTGTGATTTCACTTTAACGCGACCTTTTTGAGATAATAAAAATTTTATTTTATAGGGTGTACATGACGTATGAGTAACTACAAGGACTATTAAGAGATCTATTTAAAAATAAAAAATAATAATAATAATATATACCTCACCATTACGGATATTTTTGCATTTCGAATTGATGATTGTAGAACTGTTTTTACATTTCGAATTGATGATTAAAGAACTGTTTTTATTAAAAACCCGTACAAAATATCGCACAAAAGAACTTGGTTTCTTGTAGATTTTAATACTAATATACGCATTCATGTATACCTATATGTATAAAAGCGTAATTTCGCTAACAATACATCCATCATTATCGGCATAATCGGTGAAAGTCAATTCTAAATTTAATTATTTTATGTGACTTTCAAGCGAAAAATAGCAGTAGTTAACAAAATACCTTCACATTTTTTAAATTTGCAAATAAACACACCCAAAAGTATTACACAAAGTGCTGACGTATGGAAATTGCATGTTTTGTTGCTGTTGGTTTTTTTTTTTTTTTTTTTTGTATGACACTTCCGCACTTAATTTTGTGCATTCAATTTGCTCTATTAAAGCAATAGTAACTACAAAACATAAACGATTTAGCTTATAAAGTAGTAAAATAGAAAGCATGCAAAATAATTTGCGCAAAAATTTGCTACAAAGCAGCGGTGCTAAATTCTGGCGATTAAAGGGTATTTTTTTTATAAATTTTATTTTACTTTATTTTATTTTTTTTTTTTTTTTTTGTATTATTTTATTTTGTTTAAAATATTTTATTTTACTTTATTTTATTTTATTATACTTAAATTTTTATTTTTTTTTTATTTTATTTTATTTTCTATATTCTATTTTATATTATTTTAATTCATTTTAATTTATTTTATTTTATTCTATTTCATTTCATTTCATTTTATTTTATTTTATTTTATTTTATTTTATTTTATTTTATTTTATTTTATTTTATTTTATTTTATTTTATTTTATTTTATTTTATTTTATTTTATTTTATTTTATTTTATTTTATTTTATTTTATTTTATTTTATTTTGTTTTATTTTATTTTATTTCATTTTATTTTATTTTATTTTATTTTATTTTATTTTATTTTATTTTATTTTATTTTATTTTAATTTTTTTATTTTATTTTATTTTAATTTTTTTATTTTATTTTATTTTAATTTTTTTTTAGTTTATTTTATTTTATTTTATTTTATTTTATTTTATTTTATTTTATTTTATTTTATTTTATTTTGTTTTATTTTATTTTATTTTATTTTATTTTATTTTATTTTATTTTATTTTATTTTATTTTATTTTATTTTATTTTATTTTATTTTATTTTATTTTATTTTATTTTATTTTATTTTATTTTATTTTATTTTATTTTATTTTATTTTATTTTATTTTATTTTATTTTATTTTATTTTATTTTATTTTATTTTATTTTATTTTATTTTATTTTATTTTATTTTATTTTATTTTATTTTATTTTATTTCATTTTATTTTATTTTATTTTATTTTATTTTATTTTATTTTATTTTATTTTATTTTATTTTATTTTATTTTATTTTATTTTATTTTATTTTATTTTATTTTATTTTATTTTATCTTATTTTATTTTATTTTATTTTATTTTATTTTAATTCATTTTATTTATTTTTTTTATTTTATTTTATTTTATCTTATTTTATTTTATTTCATTTTATTTTATTTTATTTTTTTATTTTATTTCATTTTATTTAAAATAATTTAATTTGATTTTTCAGGTCATTTTTGTGTTTAATTGTTTTTTTATTTAATTTAAATTAATTTAATTTATTTTTGTTTTATTTAAATAATTTTTTTTTTACTTTATCTTTTTTTATTTTATTTATTTTAAGTTTATTTTAATTTTATTTTATTTTATTTTGCTTTATTTTATTTTAGTTTGATTTATTTCATTTCGTTTTAATATTTTTATTTTTTTACTTCATTTCATTTCGATTCATTTCATTTCTCTTGTTTTCATTTTATTTTATTTTTTTTTTACTTTATTGTATTTTTTTAATTTTTATTTTATTATATTTTCCTTTATATTATTTTATACAATACTATATTATTTTTTTATTTCAATTAATTTTATTTAAATTATTTAATTTAATTTAATTTTTTTTTTTTGTTTTTTTTAATTTTTTTAGATTGTTTTATTTTAATTTCTTTTGTTTTATTTTACTTAACTTTCTTTTTAATTTAATTTAATTTTCTTATTTAATATTTTATTTTAAAATGATTTCTATTTGATTTTATTTAAATTATTTTATTTGACTATATTATAATAATTTAATATTTTATTTTTTAATTAAAAGCAATAATTAGCATAACTTAATTTTCATTTCAAACAAACCACCCTTTATTTCCGAATTATAAAACTAGTGGTTGCAAACATTTAATAGCCTCCACATACGGGTTTGAAAAAGTATCTGGGCAATGGAATTTGCATACTTTGTGCACTACAATGAGAATGTAGCAAAACAAAATTACAAAAATGTTGCAAAAACACTCATGTGAACGTATGTTTGTCTACATGTTGCACACTCAGTTCGATGAATTATTGTCGCTGCTGTGCAATGTTTGCGCTCATTAAATTCATTCCGGTCATATATTCATGTAAAAAAGCTTACCATTTAGCTATATAGACATAGTGTACACAAGCATAGAGCATGTTTGTATTATTTTTGCAAATTTCGACATACAATACTCGAGTAAAACAACAACGATAGTTTCACACCGGCAATTCACTTCCGCAGCTATTTTATGGCATGGCCAAAACAAGAAGGAAGCAATGGATCTCCATTGACAATAATATTGTAACATAATAATACAAAATCCAATAAAAGAAAAAAATACAAAAAAAAAGAAAACTACAATAAGAAATTATAACAAAAAAAAAATTGAAAAAAAGCGACAAAAACCATCATCAGCCAACGCACTCCGAACGACATCATTACGAGAGTATAAATAAACATTAGATGATTATTTCCATAAAAGGCAAATGACTGACGTGCCCCCAAGTCAACTCGTTACGACGGTTAATGACTTACTCTCACACGCAAACATTCACACAACAAACACCGCCGCTGGTAATGCAAGTTGGGAGCAACCAAAAGTTTACATAAGAATAATTTTCCAATTTATTTTTGGGCACATTTTCAAAGGAGAAAAAAGTTTGAAATCAAAAAGTTATAATGAAAATTATTTTATACAATATTTTTGCACTAAATTCAATTAACAATGCAAAGACTGGCTTTAATTGGTAACAGCGTTTATTTGAAGTATAATTTTTCTTTTGTATAATTTATGTTTGCGAAGCGGAAAATGAAAAATGCTGGATATTTCATATATACAGATGTGACTATATATAAATACGAAAAATTTTGAATACCATTCGCTCTTAGGTTAAAGAACTTTCACCCATTGTACTGTAAGCACGTATATACATACATATGTGCATATGTACTCTGGATAAACAAAGAAGGAATATTAATTTCAGTCACGTTTTGAATGCTTTGTTTTGATTTGCGAAAAAATTTGTTTGTTAAAATGTTGGGAGTGTTTTATAACCAGATTGTGTGATGAAAAATACACTAATAAAATTTTTTTTTTGTGTGCTACAAGCATTACTTCGATCTTAGAAAGAGTTCTAAAATATCTACTTTAAAGATTTTAAAGCGAAAATTAACTGTTTATTTATTTGTTATATTGAAATCCCATTTTGAGGCTTATATGGTAGAGGTATTAATGTGTGAATTGCACTATTGCTAAAATTTTTTTCCTTATATGATTAGTTTAACCAGCCATCGGGCCAAATATTTCCTTTTTTAAAGCAAAGTATTAAATAAAAATATTCAAAATATTAATTAAAAAATTTGTAAACTAGTTTCTATACTTATCATAGATATGTATGTAGAATTAATACCCATATTAATGTAAATTCCGATAAATGTCACTTTTGAAGCTGTAATTTTGTGATATTTGACAATTAAAAACACAGGGCTGTATTTTGACATTTGTCAAACTCAAACGTCTAACCAAACATATTTTGTTGGTTCATAATAAATTGAATAATTCAGCAATAGATTACATGGCTAACGTTGGCACAGTGGTAGAGAGCTCGCCTTTGAAGTCAGGATCCGTTGGTTCGATCCCTGCCATAAGAAGTCTAATGAGAATATGTGGTGAACTCCGAAACAGCGTTGGTCGGACCAGTACTGGCCTTTAAGGAATCATCCCTGATCGGAGCACTAACTTTCAAAGAATTTAAAAAAATGTTTGAAGTTGGTAAGTTTAAGAGAGGTTGGTTACACAAGGTGGTTACTACATCTTACTTGTCGCCCACAGATAGAGGTTCAATTTAATTCGAGGTGAAATAGTCGTCACTCCTTTTTGAGTGGCAGAAAATGCAACTGAAATAATTTAGAGTAATCCTTATATATATATTTAAAAAAATATTGAGTATGGAGCATAGAAATTGAATCGCTGGTAGTGGCATCATAAATTGTAGGAGGGCTCAGCCCAAAGTCGCTTCAGCGATTACATTTCGCCAAGTGTGTGTATGGTATGTTCGAGATAAATTCTTGCATAGGTCCCGTTCTGTTTTTGAAATAAAACATAGGTATTTTCAGCAAAGTTTTTTTGTTCAGTGTTGCCACCTGTTTATTTTTTTCAAGTTATCTTAAGTAAACAATATAGGTAACAAGAGTGTAGTATCCAAAAATTTGAATTCAATTACATTTCTTAACAGGGTTGCCATATTTTATCTAAATATATTTATTGGACTTATTTAATAAAAAGTTATGGTAAAATATTGATGTTCATATTTTTAAAGTAAAGCACAATATATAATAATTTCTTGGCATCAAAATACATATGTAAGGTTGCCATGTATTTGTGGGTAAAAAAGAAAATTAATTAAAAAAGAACATTATTTCAGAAATATTTTCGATGCACTTTAATGTGAATTTTTTTATAAAATTAAAATTAATTTAACTAAAATATTTTTTAATATGGCAACACTTCAAGCAACCTGCTCCTAATCACTAATCGACCATATTTCATACATTTGTCAACCTATTCGGCACTCGATTGGCAACACTAACGCAACGAAAATCCATGATGAATTCAACGAAAAGTGTGCCAATGCTTTAATAATTGAGATATCAACAAAAGCGTGTGATAGTATCTCTGCTATACGAGTGTACTGTGAAAAACCGTTACAGATATGCAGCAACGCGTGCGTACTGTGTTGTAAACACGCTGGACCAACATATGGCGGTGTACGTATGGTATGGTGTTAGCGCTTCATGATGAGCCAACATAAAACGATGCGACGAAAACAAAAACCAAAATGTATTGCAACAGCAAAAACAAAAGAAAATGATAATAATTGCATGCAACAGCTGCCGGCGGAGCTTTGTGGATACACAAACACACAAACACACAAACACGCACAAATACAGTCACCGAGTACTACACGTATATAAAAATGCCCAACACATTTCTCCATATTTATGTTGCATTATTTCAGTATGCAGACCTATTTCACGTTTTACAAAATAGTTCAAAAGTGCAACAACAGCAATAAAGCAATGAGCGCAACAATGTATGTAAAAGCAATCAGCGAAAACAAGACAATTGGCAGCAAAATATTTAGCACAATAATTGTATGGGAATTTCAAAATTATGTTGAATCAATAAGACCTTAATTCAGTAACAAAGAAAAATAGTAGTATGTTTATATGTATGGATGAGTTTTATTGTTGAAGAGCAGCTGTAAGTATTGATACAAAAATTTAATTTATGCTGTTTTATAAATATATGTGAGTATTGTATATATTTGTGGATTTTTATTATTATTATTGTAAAGCTCTTGGCAATGTTTTATAAAAAATTTTATTTGTTAAATTTTTTTGTACAGTCATGTGTTGAATATGTCGCTCATTTGTATTGAAATTATTGTTAAACTTGTGGTAATAATATTATTCATCTTTATTTTATATACTCTTTACAAACATTGATCATTGTCAACTGCTGTACATCATGTATCGTCTAGAGTGTCGTTAAATACTATTCACATTCATAATAGCGTACGCAATTTCCAATGTGTCATATTTCAGTGTGGTTTTTAGCTTTGTCTACGTAGATGGCATTACATCATAATTTTCTTTTCTTTTTTTACTATTTTATTCGTGCGGTGTTTTGTGAGATGTGCTAACATTTTTTTTCTTTAGCGTAGAATTTATAGAATTTTCCACATTATATGTTTTATTTATTTGAGATTATGACTACAATTTCTTGAATTCTTAGACTTTTTTTCCATAAAAAACACATATGTTTGCTACATAAAAAACATCTTCAATATTCAGTTAAGGTATGCGACAAAACTAAATTTTATCTTAGTAAGCCTAAATGTAGGCAACGTTTTGACTTACTTTTTTTATTTTAGTAATATTTTACCTAGCAAAATTAAAGTTCGGTTAGACAAATATTAGTCACAATACTTGAGTAATAATCAGTGCATGGTACCATACGCAGGGTCTTGGATTCGAACCCTCTTCTCACCAACTACCGAAATTATCGAGAAAAAATTAAAATTGCCTCATACTACCTTGGTAAGGAAGTATGCACAGTCTCGGTTCCTATAGCATCAGAAGCAGAAGAAAACTTTTAAAATAATAAATTAAATATTAACACAAAAAAATCAAATTTTTTTACATTTCCTTTTTTACTTGGTTATTTTATTGTTTTATCTACATAGATAAACTAAAGCTATAATTTTTATTAATTTTTAGGTGAAACTGCTATATTTTTATAAATTTAATCTGATTAAGTATGTGTCTTCGCTTAAATTATTTTTATACAGCCGAGGTGTAGGCAACATTTTTAGCTTATTTTGGTACCATTTCACCTAAGAAATATAGGAGTAACTTCTTGGAGAATGTTGAAAATTATAAAAAAAAAAATGGAAAAGATATTAAAATCTGGCACTAGAAAATATTTTTTTATTTATAATTTTTTTTTTTTTGGTTTTATTTTACCTGGAAATTTTCTTTTAAAGAAAAAAAGGATTTTTTAATCTATTTTTGTACTGAAGTTTAAAAAAAAATATTAGGGAAGCGTTTAAGTTTTTTTTATTTATTCATTTATTCATATATTTATGTATTCATTTAAATATTTATTTATTTATTTAAATTATTTTTTATTATTAAAATTTTTATCTATTTATTTAAATATTTATTATAATTATTTATTTAAATATTTATTTATTTATTCATTTCTTTATTTTTCACTTATTTATTAATTTAATTAATTATTTAAGTAATTATTTCTTCATTCAAACTTTTTTTCTTTTCCTGAATAGATATAGGAAATCGAGGTTTGTATCTTTGCTAAAGTTATTATTCATTCATCCTAAATGTAGGCAACGTTTTTGGCCATTTTTTATTTTGGTGCAGTTTGATTTTCCAATTTATGTTTGTCAAAAATACAATTATTTAATCGTTTCTGTTGAGTTAATTGAAATGTACATACACACATATGTATGTTCATATATATTTATTCTCACGTACTTAAAATTGTAGACATCATGGCCGTAACTACAATATTCAATAACAATACTTGCCAAGTTCAAGTTTATCACTTACAGAAAGAAAAAAATATAAACAATTATTTATTTCCGATTTTTTTCTCAATTTAACCTTAAAATAAAGGAAGACATAAACAAAAATAAAACAAAATATTATTTATGTGCGTGTAAATTAAGCACTCAACTGCCAATTCATGAGCCTAAGGTGGTTAATATAATTACATACATATACAATACATATGTATGTATTGTATATTCTACCTTCAATCATTTAACTGGTTAAATACGTGTATGTAAGTAGCCAGCGGCACGAATGCCCATACTCTTTGGAACCACTAATAATTCAAGCAAATAAGAAAATACAAATAATTTTTTAACAACTTTTTAAAATTAGTTTTGTTTGTCAATATTGATAAGTACTGTGTACATACATACTCGTATGTATGTTTATTTTAATAGAAGTACAAGCAAGTAGTTACCGTGTGTACTTATAATTATGCATATTTACTTAGCACATATAACTATTGGCCTACATATTTGGCATGTATAGACAACTAGGTATTTTTAAATATATATATATACAAGTATGTATGTACTTCAGCAAGTATTTGGCTATAACCTTAATAATCAAGGTGACGTGCGCGAAATTAACAATTATTTTTTTTCTATAAATCTAAAACGTGCAGTAGGTAAATATATATGTATATTTATCTACAATATACATATAATTGTATATTTGTATAAGCGTTAATAACATAGTTGTGTACTTAAGTACTCAATAAAAGCTCTAAGTCGCCACGTTAACTTCACCTGCTTGAATTTACTTCTAATAAAAGCCAGTGTTGTATGCATACATATAAATATTTGTTTGTACATTTGTTAAACGACTTAGCATGTCTTTGGCTGTTACCTGCAACTCGTGCACTCACAATTAACCGTTTCAAAGTGGTAAGTAAATAAACAAGTACCGTTGCAGTTGACTTTTTTGCGTTTTTCTCCCGGTCTTTTGTCTGCATTTTTAAATTGCGTTGTTTGGATTAAAGTCTTTTATTGCAATTATTGTTGTTGTTGTTGTTGTTGTTTATTGCAAGTGGTAGCGACAATTATATGACTTTATATACATAAGTATTATTACCTTTATTATTTTTACTTTGATATTCCATCATATTTATAAAGGTATCTGTATACATATCTATATAATAAATATATATTTACACATATATAGACATCAGTAATAAAAATCAAAACAAAGTAGTAATAAAAATATGTAAGAAAAATATTAAAAGCTTCAACACAGTAATAAAAGCTCGTAAATTCATTTGTATATTATATAAAGGGTGTTTTTTTTAGAATTCTTATTTTCAATGAGACACTACTTTTTTTGCAATTGGTCTCCGAACTCCGAAACTAGGTTTGCAAATCGAAGAAATTAATTACCAAAATTATGGTTCGACACTCGCGACTCATCGTACGCTGCGTCCAATATTTAGTCGACGTAATCGCCCAACAGAGCGGCCGCGGTAGCCGAATGGTTAGCATAGCATTGAGTACTGCCATTTGGAATTCCCGGGTTCATATCTCGGTGTCGTACTAACATCCGAAAAGTTATAGAAAATGTATTTGTATTTCTGACATGAAAATCAAAAGCTCCTCATAAAAAAACATTAAGCGTTCGGAGGCGGCTTAGTATAAACTGTAGGTCCTTCCATTTGTTGAGAAAAACATCAAGACGCAAACAAACAAATTGGAGGTGGAGCTCGGCCGAAAATCGCTTCAGCGGTTACAAAGTGCCAATTATACGAGTATATATAGTATAATCGCCCAGCAGAGTCGATGATTCGAGCAAACCACATTTACCCGAAAGCGCATCCCCCGAAACGTCATTCAGAGACCGAATATGGAATTGCTGCGAATGAGTCCTGCCGCCAACGCTGTGCCCATACACTTTGCGGATCTTGGTTTGCGGGCTTACCAAATCCAGCTCGTGGAGAGATTGAACGACCTTCAAGCGCGTTGCTTTTTCAGTGAAAGGACCCAAAACGGGTTGACCACCGATTCGGATTTTCACGAGAAGAATTTGTTCAGCGTTGATGCTCGCTTTTGGTTAGATGAGTAATGATAATCCACGAGACATTCTTGGGATGCCGTTGCATTCTCAAAAAGTCACTTTTTAGTACTCTCCATGGACAGAGGGAATCATTGGTACGTCTCGGTCCCTCAAATATGAAGCCGTCTTCAACTTTACAATCAATGGGGAGCACTATAAAGTTATAATTTATGACTTGTTCGTGACTTAGATGAAGGATGCTGATGTGGATGACCTTTGATTCCAATGAAACAGCGCTGCATGCCATACTACCAACGAAATAATCAATTTATTCTAGAAAACTTTGGTTTGGTAGGCGATTTATTTCGCATCGTGGGTCGCTAAGACTGTGCGATTTAACACCGTTGAACTTTTTTTTTTTTTTTGAGGTTATGTAAAGCCGTTTGTCTACGCAGATAAGACCGAGATGATTCGAGCCTTGGAAGAGAATATGACTTCTCGGCTAGCTCACAAGTATGAAATCGTACCAAGCTCACGCCTCCCAAAGAACGGTAAATTTGAAAAGTATGAAAATCGCCATAATTCAATAACTAAATGTGAAATAATTGTCAAAATAGTTAGAGATGAACGCAATCAATGGAAAAATATGAGAGATAAATGCGGCACACTCCACTTCTGGATCAAAAAACGAAGAAACTGGACAGAGTTCCATAAAATCTGATAGCTATAACTCCCATGGTATATTAAGAACCCGAAGTGAATATGGGCACAATCGAGCAAAAACTACATCTTTATCCCATATAACAGACTTCATATTTTACTTTCCACACACCGCTTGACTAGATATCGAATTTTTAATAATATTTTTTTTTTTTAATAATAATCAACATAGCTTAATCGCGCTTGGTACGTATACAAATTTTAAAGGCGAATAGGTTAGGTTAGATTAGGTTGAACTCGTTGACCCAGCGGGTCTTACTCTCACTACTTATGGCCCAGCTGCACTACTGCACTCTTTATTGTGTATCTCGTTTGAAGAACCAACCGCCTTTTTTAGTACGAAATGTCATCTTTCTAACGCCATCTAGCGGAATTCGATCGGACTTATACAAAGTGAGATACATCTATTGGAATACTAATGGATTTCTTGTACTATACCTAACGTGATAATTACCGTGAGATCCAGTCGCCTGCCTAAGAATACTAAAACAGATCCACGAACAACCTTGCCTCCCATATTGCTGGACTTTAGTCGTTCTGTGAAAGTCGACCGAGTATTTAATGTTCGGCTCCAGCCGCAATTACTCTTTCTTAGTTATGGTCATATATATTTTTTTTTCTTTCCGTTTAATAGAGTTTTTTTTGTGCGAAAAGGGGCTAACATAAATTCCAGCACTGCCATCGATAACAATTATTGACAGACATTTGACGCAGATATGCGTGCATACTTATGTATACAAGTGATACATAGGTATATGTATATATAAATGTATATGTTTATATGGAAAGAAGTTATCTTATCGGAACAATAAAGGTCTTTGTCAATATTATGGAAGTGAGTTTTGCTAATTTGCGATTTTTATCTTTGGTCATTTTTTATTTTGTTTTTTTTTTTTTTTGTTTCTGCTGAGTCATAACTAACTAAACCCCAGCCCCGATTGAAGGGAGGTATTGGGTATTGCTGTATTGGCAATAATATTTGCAGTGGCAAATTTAAACTATTTAGCTTACAAGAAAGCTGCAACTTTTAAATTTATACTTTTAAATTTATATAAATAATTATTTTGGGAACCTTTCTAAAAACTAGGATGCTCGTTTCATATTGAGGCTCTAGCTATAGTAAGTATTAAGCTAACAACAAAGCTAAAGGCGAGTCAACAGTGAGTGAATGAATGAAGATCGGTTTACTTTTTCTATTTTCAAAGCTTAAAAAATCTTTTTATTCATTAAAAGAGAAATTAATTAATTCATTTATATTCCTAGGAATTGGAGGCGCTCTTACTGAAATTTTTCTAAAAAGAGGCAGATTTTACTTTGAGGAAAAGGTTTTTATGGTAGTTTAAGTAAAAGTGTAGCTCTAGCCAGAAGTAATTATATTAAATTTTTTAAAAGTGTCCAGAAGATGAAAAAAATAATTAGAAATGTTAGCGAAATGTATATTAATGGTGGTTGATGGGTATATTTTGTGCATTTGCTAAATACAAGCAATTGCTATAAATTTTTAAAATGAAAACTGTTCTTCAACCAGCAAAAATTCTCTTTTTCAGCTAGAGAATATCAGAGTTGCGAAGTTCTTCCTCTCACTATGAAATCAAGAGAGCCTAAAAAGTATTGATTGAATTTTAGAAAGCACGCCAACATAAATCTACTTTAGGAGTAATTTTAGAGTCTGAATAACGAAAATTTTCCAAATTTAAATATACACAAGAGATTGACGTTAGATACTGCGCTTATAACTCAAGAAAGCCTAAATCAAATACCCAAATGCAAAAAATATGAAGAAAATGAATTCTCCCATGCATTTCTCTATCAAACATCGTATGTGTGACAATTGTTTTGTCGCACACGGTAAAGTGATTTCAAAGAGGTGATCTTATCATATATGGTTTGGTAAAAAATAATCCATTATTATTGCACCAACTAGCGCTTAGTGATCTGTATCTGGCGTTCTATAAGTGTGATTGTTTTAGACTAGATGGCGTTAAAAAGATGATATTTTGTACTAAAAAAGATAGCGGGAGAAGTGTTGATCACTTAACTCAGTAATGTTTGAGCACACACCAAAGTTGGACATCAGCAAAGAGAAAATACATAAAAAAAAATAATGAAAATCGTCTGACAGTCATGCGAGCACTGTTACGATTACGTATATCCAGTTGCTAAACGCAACACAAAAAACCGTTTGGAACCACCTGGAAGAGGCTAGATACACCATGAAGCTATATATATATAGATATATTGGTGCCATATGAGTTAACAAGAAAAAATCTAATGGATAGAATTTCCATCAAAGTATCGTTGCTGAATCGTAAAAAAATCTACCCATTTCAGAAGTAGATGGTGATTGGTAATGAAAAGTGGATCACTCGCAGCAACGTCAAATTAAAACGATCATGGTCGAAGGAATCAGCCACTATGAGTTGCTCTCCCTACGGCCAAACTCTTACTACGGACCTAGACTGTCAGCAATTAACCCACTGAATGAAGCAATCGCCCAGAAACGTCCAGCTTTAGCCAAGAGAATGGGGGTTTTGTTTCATCAGGACAATGTCAGACCACACACATCGATAGTGACTCGCCAGAAGCTCCGAGAACTTGCTTAGGAGTCTCTTATTCATTTACATTATAGTGCGGATCTCACACCAAATGACTACCATCTGTTCCTGTCTATGACAAATGATTTGGTTGGTGTAGAATTGGCCTCAAGGAAAGCTTATGAAAATCGATTGCCCACATTTGTTGCCAGTAGAGACAAAGGTTTCTATAAGAGGGGCATAATTACATTACCCTCAAAATGATAAAATATGTATCGACTAAAATTTACTATGGTAAATAATGCCCTCAATTTACTTTTACTTTTTACTACTTTACTTTTAACTAGACCCAGTATATAAATTAATTTCTTTTCGTTTGTTTCGCTAAAATTCGATAATGACTGTGCCGATTTTTTTTCTGCTCTTGAAATGTTTGTGGTAATTCCGGGAAGGTTTAAACGGCAAGTAGTATCGAAGAAGTGTCCCAGTGACTGAATTATTCGAATAAATCGTATTTATTATTCGATTTACTTCAGATTATCTTAGTTCTAGGAATAAATAACTTTCTTTTTCAAAACAATTTTTATTTAAATTGTATTTATGGTTCGAATTCGATGATTTTTTTTTTGTTCGAATGTATTTATGATTAAAAAACAATTAATAAATCACTTTATTTCCCAATGAAATAAATTTGATTGAAATTTTGGTGCGTTGGTATCAATTTACCTAGATTACCATATATAATACACGTATATATATAATATAATTGGCACTTTGTAACCGCTGAAGCGATTTTCGGCAGAGCTCCTCCTCTAATTTGTGATTTTGTGTCTTAAAGTTTTTCCAACAAATGGAGGGACCTACAGTTTATATTAAGCCGCCTCCGAACGGCTGATGATTTCTTATAAGGAGCTTTTATTTCATGCCAGAAATACACTCGGACATTCCCTGCCAAGGGATAATTAAAAAAGTTAATTTAATATTTTATTTAAATTAATTTTCTATAACTTTTAGATTTCGGTCGATTTGAACCCAAGCCCTCCGAATGACAGATTAACATAAGGAATACTGTTTTGAATTTAATGGGGCAAACACAACACACAACAACAATCTCCTAGTCCTAAAATATAAATATATATTGCGCGAACTTATGCATATACGAGGGGATTAAGAAATGTTCGGTCAGTTTGTGACTTTCAATTTTTTTTTTTTTGTTAAATCTGAAAATACCAAATCCTTTACAATTACTTTATTAGTATTTCTTTCAAATTTTAAAACAATTGGCTAAAATGGAGACCAGAAAATGCAACATAGCTGAGGATAGCTCAGACGAAATTCCACCACCAACGCAAACAGAAATTCACCATGTGATTCTCTTCGGGTTTGGCGTAATTTACAACCAATACAATTATTCAGTGATTGCACCGTCTTTAGAGACTATTTCTAAGTGGCTCCGAAGATTCCATACCAGATATTTTTCCGCAGAAGACGAACCCCGAGAAGGTCGACCAAAATATTTCGCTCATGACGTCACTGTAGCTCTGGTGAAACCCAAAATTAACAAAGACCCACGATTTACACAATAAATGATTGCTAATGAATTGGGCTTGAATGCCATGGCTGTGTCGTGAATATTAAGTAATCATCTGGAATACACGAAGAAACCTGCTCGAGTACATTTTGCTCAATTTTTCCTAAACAAATTCGAAAGTGGTCAGTCTAACAGCTTAAATAAAGTCGTTACTGGTGACGAATCTTGGTTCTATAAGTACGATCTAGAAGCCAAACAGCAGTCAGTGGTGTGGAGCCCAACAGGGGCAACCCCACCCGTAAAATCAAAGCAACAAAAATCAGCAGCAAAAGTAATGATGCCAGTTTACTTCACCCGATCTTAAATCGTAGCTGCACAATGATACACCCAAGAGTGCTTGCCAAAAGTTTTCAAAAATTTGTTGGAAAAGTGGAAGAAACTGGATTTGCGGCGCTACTTTTTATATCGTGACAACGCGCCATCCCACACTGCTGAAATAAAGAGTAATTTTATAGCGATCTTTGGGATCGAAGAAATAAGTCCAGCACCATAAATTTAAAAGGAAATGTCTTTAATAGCAACGAGGAGATAAATAATGCGGTTAATGCCGAACTTGATAAGCTTAAAAAGCAAGATTTTGAAGACTGTTTTCAGCCTGTGGATCTATAGGCTTAAGAAATGCATTGAATTCAATGGCGATTATGTAGAGGACAAAGATTAAAGATAAGCAAAGATGTAAAAAAGGGCAAAGATTGCGAATAAATACAAAAAGAATTTTTTTTCTGGTCAACTTACTGAACTTTTGTTAATTTCTTCCTATATATATACACATATCCAATATGTCCAATCAGAATATAGAATATCCAAGATACAGTAAATAAAAAAATATAATAGGAAATATAATTTTGCTACATTCTCAATTCGGTCGAGTTGGTTTAGATTTTTGCAAATATAAATGTGAAAGAAAAATAATTATTTTGAAGCCAAACACTTGGTGTGCTCAGATAATTGTTATTTTACCCGAAAATAAAAGATTATTTTCTTTACTTCATGAAAAAATGCATCACGTTTTGGTAAGGCTTATTGCTCCTGGAATGTAGCAAAATAATATTTTCTATTTTATTTTTTATTTTTCAAAAACAAAGAAGCGCGTCTTATGGACCTGATGCACTAGAAATCTGTTTCTGAAAAATATAAATTGTAGATTTTTCGAAAATACTCACATTGTTATTGCTAATTTGAACCTTATAGGAAATTGTATTATAAAAAATTGTTTAAACTTGCAACCATTTTGTAAAGGTTCAACAAATTTATCGCTGAACTTCAACAATTTCAATAATAGCAATCAATACTGTTATTGCTTTTCTACCTTCAATTGCTTTTGTTCGCCAATCGGAAGGAAATGCAGCAATAAGCGCCAGTCAAGCGAGTCAACAAAGAACAAATGGATAGACAAAGAAATAAAATATGTAAAAAAAAGTCATTAATCGAAGAAGGTGAACACAAGTCAAAGCCCTCAACGTAAAGTAAGAGAAAAACGTTTAAACGCGATGAGCAAAAAAACTCACCTAACCTCAAACAAACACAAACTTATGAGTTAGTAAAGCGAGAACAACAACCACAGAATTATATTAAATTTAACAATAACAACAACAGCAACAACAACAACAACAACAGCAATTTAAGCCATGAATCATAAAGATTGCTTACAAGTGAGGCAGTGATTCGCCAGCACGCAGAGCTCTGAGCTGAGTATATTTAAAAAAAAAAAATTGTTGTTGTACTTATTACACATTTTTGTTGTTATTGTGGTTATGCGGTTAATGTTAATGATGAGTAAGATGCCAAAGGAGTTGCAAAAATAAAATACAACAAACAGCAAACAACAACAGTAAAATAAGAAGAAGAAGCAGATGATGAAGCGGTTGAGGAGAATGAGAAGAAGGAGAAGCACTCGAACGTTAAAGACAACCTACTCAACAGCTGCAACAGCAACATCAACTGTTGCAGTGCAGTGAGGGCAATATCATCATCAGAAAAACAATAATAATAACAACAACAACAACAACATTGTACAGAGACCTCATCAAAAGTCAACAATATTAGTTAGCTGATGACTGAGCGCGACTCGAGAAGCATCGATAGAATGAACGTACTTCGTCGTATGCGCGCAACAACCATCCAACGTACATATGTATATACCATAGTATAACACAAGGTAAGGCATTCCAAGTAGTCGGCGGAGGCAGGTATTGGCAACAAGTAACATTTTCCTTGTCGGCGCGTAGCAGAGCAGAACACTAAAAAAAGCGGTTAAACCAGTTTCGGTACGTTACACTCGCTCTTTTGTTGTTGTTGTTGTTGTTGTTGTCGGTGTGATTATGAGCTGCGCGACAGACATGCTCTTATATATGTATGTACATATTTACATATACCTATATAAGTGTTTTTTACTTAATACATACATTATATAAACATACATACATACATACATACATATATACATATACATATATCCACATATATATGTTTATATTGACAACTGTTGTTATTCTTACTTGCTTTCAAATGCGTCTATTTTTCTACTTTCTTATTCTCGCCTTGGATATTGTTCACATCTACAATCTCCACACCACAAATCTCTTTTCCCAACGAAGAAACTGCATTATTCAAGGAAGTCCAATCGTGGCTAAGATACTTCCTTGTTTTCAGGCTCTGGCTGAGTGCTGCCTGCACTATATGACTGAAGTGACTTTCCTTTGTCTTTAGGTATGCAGTCGAACATGTACATACATACATACATACCAAATGCCAAGAATGTTTTCTATTGTTGAAATGACTTCAACGAATAGGCAGTAAACATCTTTGTATCCTCTGAAGCTTTTACACAGCAGCTTTTTAACCCATTTTTGGTAGCCAGCTCGATTTTACATAAAAGACTTTTGAGTGATATAAATTTAAAAAAATATATTATAACATTTCACTTGATTATTTTTGCTCTTTAAGGTAAAGCATAAATCAAGGAAATATTTATTAATATTTATTGATTAAAATAAATGAAATGATGATGAAGAATAATTAAAAATAATTTTAAAAATAATATATGTATTGAAATAACTTTTTTTTTTTCAAAAAAAAATTTTTTTTTCTTTTTTTAAATTTTAAAAAATAGTTTTACATACTTATTAATATCAGTAGTTGTTCCACATCAATCGGTAAATCATAGCATCCTCAATCAAGAGAATTTTTTTTGTAAAATAATAATTCGTTTTCTCAACTTGAGAAAAATAACGCTCTCAACTGAAACTCAAACGCGAATCTCATAAGTCCGAAACCGAATTCTCAGCAAAGCTACACTTCTGAAGAACTCGATTCTCATTCGGATTGGGTCTGTTTGGAAAATAAATCGTTTAAAAATAGTAAATATAATACTTGGAAAACGAGTTTTGAAATATCATTCAGATGGAGTAGAAAAAAGGAAATACAGAGTTATCCATTTTACGGTTTCAAAAATATATGTAAACAAAATTCATTTAAAATATTATTTTTTTCATGAAATCCTTTTTTTTTATTATAAAGTTTGAACCTTGGCATTACAAGTGAAACAAGCATTATTCAAAGCACCTCGAATTATTGCAAACTTCAAATCATTTGAGGTAAATTTCGAAAACTTTTTAGCACATTTCGGAGGGCATCCCAGCCATAACGTGACGAATGTTGATTTCTAAATGCTCAAAAGTCAAAGGTTTATTCGCTTCTTTCGCGAAGCCCCACAAAAAAGGTGTCAAATCACAAGATCCACGGTGGGCAATTGAATTTCCGGGAAATTTCTCTCGCAATAAAAGTTTCAAACTAATCAAATGTTTTTATTGTTTCATTGAAGTCTACATGTTTTATAGAAAATTATACAAGTTTTTTATTCTAACATGGTAAGTGTATCTGAAATTTTTGAATTTCGCCTTCAATTGAGCTTCTTTATCATTCAAAACTTAAAAAAAATTTTTTTTTGTGATCTCCATTCTCTGATTTTTTTTTTGTAAATTTGCACCTTTTTTCAATTTAAAAATTTAGAATGCTTAAACTATGGCTGCATCTCAGAAATAAATTATACTTTAATCAAAAAAATTATATCGTTTCGGTAGAAACATTTTGAAATATTAACGGCAAGACAGTTATCAAAATAAATTTCCCTTCGCTTTAGCCGAATCAAAAAGCTGTCGTTGCTGTTAAATTTTTAACAGATCATGTTAAACGTTAAAATTGACGTGTGCTGTTAATATCATAGCAAGCAGTCGTTTTAAAATTAACGTTAACGATGAGTTTGTGCGGTTTCAACGCTACCGATTTCATTTCGTTTTGATAACATGGCGCCGATACGAAACGGTTTCTGTTCGCTAACAAAAAAATTAACTCAGCGAAATGGCATCATTGCGTTCGTTGAGCATATTTGGCTCAATCGATGATTCATTTATAATAAAGCAGCTGTCTTCGTGTAAAAAATTGCCAGATACCGACGTATATCAGTAAGTTTCTTTACTTTGGCATAGAAATTAGAAATGAAAAATGATGCAATAAGAATTAAGTACACTCAGGGTTCTATAAAATCAGAACAACACTGACTGTAATTGCATAAAATAAATATTTTTATTTGTATTTATAATTCAATCGCATCATTAATAATTCTTGAAAAGGTTAATTTTTTAAATGCTAAAGCAATTCAAAGTTAAATCTAAATAAATAAAATATTTTCTTATATATTATTATATTTATTTTCATCACTACCACAAAAATGAGTTTTAGGTTAGATACAAATTTTCATTTGAAAAATGCCTGCTCTGTTATCTTAATGACTAAAATTTACATTTTTTAATAAATTGAATAAAAATTGTATTTAAAGAAAATTCATATTTACAAGGATTAATGGTTTGTAAAAAATTTTTTTTTGTTTTTTCTTTATTTTTGAGTCACTTAAGGCTGTAGAGGCTTCAAAAAATTCATTTTTTCCTTAAATCTATTCTAAAATTATCCAAGAATATGCCATTTCGACATATTTTAGAAGCCAGAGCAGTTTTAGTGGCCGAACGTCAAGCAGAGTCGAATGCAGCGCAGAAGTTTGAAGCTCGTTTTCTCGAGTTTTCCATTTTTACAAGTCTTAGAAAACGGTGCCGGGGATAGTAAAAATAATATATGTCCGATCGAAAAAAATTAAAGTGTTCTTACTTTAGTATTAAATTATTTTCTATTGGAACTAAAAAAAAGTTGAACATAAGTATCATTTAAACTACACAGTGTGTCCCAAAAATAACCGAACGTTATATTTAAATCATACAACATACAGCGCCATGTATTGAAAATTTGCAACATTAAAAAGATACATTCATCCTCTTTCAAGTGCATCTAACTTCATGTAAGTCGGATGACAAATGTAAAAGTGACAGCCATTTCAATAAAACCAAAAATGTGCTAATGGTTCCAAAAAAAAATGGAACAAAGAGCAAATATAACATTTTGTGTCAAACTTTGAAATTGAAATTGAAATTGAAGTTTAAAAAATTAAAAAAAAATTGAAAAAAATGAAGCAGCCGTAACCGAGGTACTGAAGAACATTTCTATAAATGACATAAAAAAATCTATGCATGCGCTGGTTGATCGTTCCAAACGTTGTGTTGAGTCAAATGGAACCTATTTTGAATAAATAATAACTTTCAAAGATAATATAATGTGTATTTTACTATTTTATATCCAAAAAGTTCGGTTATTTTTGGGACACACCGTGTATATTTCCTGCAATTTGAAGTGATTTTTTTCTTTATTTTTTCCTTCAAAATACCAAAAAATTTTGAGTTTTCCAACTTCTTTTTTATTTTTATATGTAGTTCATAGAAAAGAGAGACTCATGAAAATTAAAAAAAAAAATTGGTTCGACTGTTTCGGATGCATTGCACGACCTCCATCACTCACATCGGCACCGTTTTACGAGTACAGACTGCAGCCGCTGCAGAAAACTCATCACAACATTGGAAAATTCTAATATTTTTTGAGACTAAAAATTGTTTTTTGAAGCTTAAATATTTATATTGTCTGTAAATTTCGTTTACCGCAATAATTTCCTTCCTTTTCAAAAAAAAAAAAGGTTGAAAAAACTTCGTTTTTTTGCGAGTTCTAAAGGAGACTAGTGCCTTAAATATTTCTATAACAAAAGCTATTTTATAGTCTACACTTTTCTTCATGTACAAACAAGGGTTAAGCCATTTGGTGCAGTACCTATAAACAGAATTGTTACTTGATTCCTTGAATGTGGAGAGTCAATGGCTTGCTTACTTGCTTACTTAGTTGTTTACTTGTTGGTAATTGGTGAAAGGCAAGACTTAGCGCAACCGCAAACGAACCGTTATTATTAGTGAATGTATCTTATAGCCATATACATATATGCACTATATATGTATGTATGCACAAAAAATTATGTATTAACAAGTTTGTATATATAGTATAATAATGGAGTTAAGCGGAAGTGACCCACATGAAAGGAAAAAAATTCCTTTTTCTTAACAAAAACACAAAGAAAAAATGGGATCGAATCAAACTGATTTATAAGACATTCCATTGTTTTTAATTGCACATTAAATTGATATAATTTACGCTTTGATCATAATAAAATCCAATTACTTTTATACCATAGACAAATGCACTTGCTACATTTTTTCGTTTGTTTGTACATAATTTTATTTTATATATATGTATGTATGTAGTAAAATAGCATTCTAACTTAATGCGAAATGCGCTTGAAAACCGCAACCGAATAATTGGCCTAATAACACTTTAAACTATTGATTGTAAATAAACCGTAATGTCATACAACTGCTATATAATTTATAATTTTATTGCATGAGTGAACAGACTCTTACATATATACTTGCAAATGTAGCCGCTCATGGCAGTTTATCGAGTAATTCTTTACTGTTCAATTTAATGTTCTCATTTGTACTTGAGCGTTACTAGCTTTTAATACCTCTAAGTGCTACATAATTATGTATGTATGCAGATATATACATACATTTGTATACCTTGGTGTGGCTTTCAACATTTAACTGATTTTTAATGAGCAACAGAATTGGTGCATGGCAATCTGACAAGCTAAGCTGCTAAGCTCAGCTGGGCGCACACTCACTTTTACAAACATACATACCTACATACCTATAGTGAGATGCATATATGCTCTTAGAAAATCCAACTATCGACTAATTAAAAAAGAAATGCAAGTAATAGAAATATAAGCCGCCTTTTCCTCTAGACATACACCCAAAACCCAAATAGCAGTTATAACTATTAATCAAGGCGAGTATGAGTATATGGCCAAAGCTTTTCCGGTAGTAAAACTTGTTCAACGGGAATTTGTAACCTTTTCAAATACAAAAAAAAGCTGATCTAATATTTATATGCGTCAAATATACAGCAATAAACCAAAATTATTAATTTTATTTTTTTATAATTTATTTTAAACATTTTTTTAATAGGAAAACTTGTTAATATAGTCATTTATTTATTTTATTTGTGTATTCTTTATTATTATTTTTTAATTATTTATACATATTTAGTTATGCATTTATTAATTAAATTATTTTTTATCATTTTTAAGTAATAATTATTATTATTTATATACGCATCCGTCGAGTGTTTAGCAGTGCAGTTGATTAAGAATCAACGTCAATGAAAATTAGTTTTTCTAATTTCGAATGTCAACCGCTCTGAGCGTATTTTTGGCATCAAATAAAAATTCTTTATAAGAATTCATCAACCGTTCGGTCCCTTCACATTAGTTAAATTTTTTCCGGAAATATACCAAGTTGTCATCTGTATATTTATAAGCGCACTCGGTAATGAAATATTTCTGTGTAATGATTCACATTTTATGTACACGTATATTTTTAAATGTTACAAATATTTTAAAATGTCTCTGAAATTACGTTTGAGTCACGTATTTGAGCATGACTTAGATTAGTTTCGTTTGAAATGGAATTCAAAATAAATTGTATATTTACTGCCGTGACATAATAACAATTAGCTAATGACAGACAAAATATAAGAAAAAGCCGAGGAAAATTTAAGCAATTGGAAAGAAAAGTTATAGCTGGAATCAAGTTTTAAAAATAAGTACAATTAACTATTCCATTTTCATAAATGTGAATCTTATTTTATTTCATTTCGATTTATTATTTTTTATTTCATTTAATTTAATTTAATTCAATTTAATTTAATTTTATTTTAATTTTTTTTTAATTCACTTTATTTTATTTTATTTTTTTTATTTTATTTTACTTTATTTTGTTTTAATTTATTTTATTTTATTTTATTTTATTTTATTTTATTTTATTTTATTTTATTTTAATTTTTTTTATTTTACTTCATTTTATGTTATTTTATTTTATTTTGCTTTATTTTATTTTATTTATTTAAATTTATTTTACTTTATTTTGCTTTACTTTATTTATTTTATTTTATTTTATTTTATTTTATTTTATTTTATTTTATTTTATTTTATTTTATTTTATTTTATTTTATTTTATTTTATTTTATTTTATTTTATTTTATTTTATTTTATTTTATTTTATTTTATTTTATTTTATTTTATTTTATTTTATTTTATTTTATGTTATTTTATTTTATTTTATTTAATTTTATTTGATTTTATTTTATTTTATTTTATTTATTTATTGAGTTTTATTTATTATATTATATTATATTATATTTTATTTTATTTATTTAAATTTATTTTACTTTATTTTGCTTTACTTTATGTTATTATATTTTATTTTATTTTATTTGATTTTATTTTATTTTATTTTATTTATTTATTATATTATGTTATATTATATTATATTATATTAAATTATATTATATTATATTATATTATATTTTATTATATTATATTATATTATATTATATTATATTATATTTCATTATATTATATTATATTATATTAGATTATATTATATTATATTATATTATATTATATTATATTATATTATATTATATTATATTAAATTAAATTATATTATATTATATAATATTATATTATATTATATTATATTATATTATATTATATTATATTATATTATATTATATTATATTATATTTGATTATATTATATTTTATTTTATTTTATTTTATTTTTTTTAATTTTGTTTTTATTTTATTTTATTTTATAATAATTTATTTTATTTTATTTATTTTATATTATTGTATTTATTTTATTTAATTTTATACAATTTTATTTTAATTATTTATTTTCTTTGTTTATCTAATGCACAAAAAAGCACTCCTAAGACTTTTGTCTGTACTCTTGTTACGTAAATTTTTTTAATTAACCAAATGCTTTTGCTATTCATTCAATCAACTAAAAAAGTTGAACTTTGCTTTTGCAACACATTTTCACATAACGTGCCAAACAAATTTCGCTGGATAATTTTTAATTTTGATTATTCATTATTTTAACTTACGTAAAATACATAAATATGTACATATGTATGTTAGTCAATATTGAAGAAAAACGAATTGAATGATTTGAATTTATAACCGAGTTCAGCGTCAAAGATTCAATCGATACCAAGAACCACTTGTCCAGGGGTAAACTATAATTTAATGTTGTATTATAGCAAGGTGAGATTAGCGTGACATATAAAAAGGTAACAAAAAAATACATTTATTTTTTGCCAATGTGTGAACATTTTTATCAAAATGTTTGTGAATATTTTTTATAAACAAAAAAATTTAACAAAACTTATTTAATCTTAATTTTGAGCATGATAAGATTAAAATTTTAACAGTTTTTTGGTGTTTTTTTTTTGTTCGTTTTATGTCTTTCTTACCAAAATTAAAAATAAATAGGGAAATAGGAAATGGAATTACCACGTATAAACGCTTCTGCCGGTCAAATTATTAACAATTAATACTTAAATATAGAGCAAGTGAGTAAAACAGCTTAAAAGCCATAATAAATACGTTTCCCAAACGCGATATTCGTACGCCGCACCGCACGGAACTGCCACTTAACTATTTTTCATAATTCGCACATTTTCTTTGTTTTGCTTTCTTGCATGTTATTAATAAGAAAAAACGTAGTCAAACATATTTTTTGTACATACATACATATATAACCAAACATTTATTTTTACACATTATTAAAATGTGTGCTATGTATGTTGGTATGCAGTTATAATTATGTGTTCAACAACATTGTTAAAATACACATAAAAGCAGCATTAAAAATATACATACTCGTATGTACATACATACATACATATAGACGTTCACATATGATTATTAACGCTACCAATGCTACTGTATGGGCGAATATGCGAAACAAAATGTAAAATTCGTTAATTACATTATAATTTGCGGGTAAAAATAAAAATAAAAATTAAAATACAAAAAGAAAAAAAAACAAAGCTCAGCGTAACATTTAGACGCATTATTTATTGCGTATTAAGTTTTAATTAATTTTTAAAAGCCTAGTCGATGAGGGCTTAAACAATATTTACATACTATTCATTTATATATACATATGTATGTATATGGACCTGCAAATGAGACGATATAGCACCATTGAATTTTGGGGAAAGGAAAAGTGTTGAAAATTTACACAGCTGCACTACCAATTTAGGGCAGGCACCCCATGGGCAGTAATCAGACGATAGAATGGGGTATTTCCCACAGGCGTACAAATGTACATACATATACAGATAAGTTAATATGTAATAATTTTTTCACTTTACACTTGCAGTTAGTTACTTACCAACTACTGTATTTTTGGGCTTGGCACTCAAAATTTCATGTATCCAGTTGCAAACATGCTCCCTACTGGAAAGCAGCCTTTTTGCTTATGTGCCACCGTTGAAGTGCTTTCCAGCAAGTCAACTGTACGCTAAGGATCCTGCCGAATTTGCCGTTGCCAAGCACGCACAAGTTTATATACACAAGTTTTACGTACTCGTATGTAGATGAATTTCACTTTTTTTTTTGGCAAAACCAGGAACCCACAAAGTACACTTGCCACACTTTTATTGCTTTCTATGCGAAAATACACAGCTTTGTATGTATGTATGTTTGTACATAACTTTTGTGTTATTATCTTTTACACACTTTATACACAACTTGTGTATTCTCTGCTACTATTTGGCACGTGAGCTTTTCACTTTCTTTCTTCACGACACGACAGACACCGCCTTTTCATGGCTTAGAATGTCTTAAAGTACACTGCGGATTTACATACAAACATTTGTAATTAGGTATGTATGTATATATAAAACACTGTAATCAAACGAGACAATTTTTTTTATATTTTTTACACAATTGTATTGATTTTTGCCGGAAGATTGCATATACAATTTTTTGTTTCTTTTTCTTTTCTTTTTGTTTCTTGGCCGAGAGACAAATATCGCAAATCAAACCACCCTCCCCAGCAATTAAGAAAACCTTTGTGTTAGCTGGTTTTGTATCCCTTGGATACCGAAAATTAAACACAAAACATAATTTCTGGCTTGCATTCACACCTGTTCTCTCAACAATAACAATGACAACAAAGCAGCAGTTGTGGATTGTGGGTAAAGCAAGCCAAGCAGAAAATCAAAAAGAAGCACAATAAACTGTTTAATAAGAAGAAACAAGTGCAAGTGCCTGTGACATCGAATGTCAATTACAGATATTAAGCATAATACGTATTTATATATTTACATACATACACAAATTTATAAATTTATAAATTTGCAACAACTCAGGGCCAGCCGTACACAGGTACTTAAGGTCGTCAGTTTTACCCACAGTATATACATACACATAAATGTATGTAAATATGTATGTATGTATATCTAACAACTGAAGGCCCTGTGTCACTTGCTAACGTCACTGACTTTGTATTTTGTTGTTATTGTCATGACTGCAGCTGATAACTGCTGTTTATGACTGACTAGCGTCTGCTACATCTCTTGATGTTGCAATTTGCCATTTGCAACCCCTATATTAAGCACAAATTTTCTACCAACACAAACTGTAGATTTTCCTATAGCCAAAGCGAAAATAGTAAAATTGTTAACCCAATCCAACCGCTATTGATTATTTTATTAGCCAAATTTTTATTTTCCATGAATTTCATTCATTATTTTTCCACACACTCACGAAATTTTTCTGAGCACAGATGATTTTGTTGTTATTGTTACGGCGTTTATTTAACCGAATTGTTTAAGTATGCGCGCGCTTTTCCACTTCCGCTCACTTAAACGGCAATCGGACATATGTATAAATTGTCATATCCGCGTTCAAACGTCCAAACGACTTGAATACGCTCTGCTTAATGAATGTTGGTATTTGGCAGCTCTTCGCTTTTTTTGTTGGAGCAAATTTGAACTGCGCATACGCTCTCTTGAATTGATTTTCTGTCGGTGGGAATTTCTCTACCGAAAGACAACTGGCAATGCTGTTATCGCTAGGGTTGCCTGGAGAATTCAATTAAAATAAAATTAAACAAAATTAAATATCGAAAATTAACTAAAATATTTTAAACTAGTAAACAGTTAAGAAAATATGCATTAAATTTCAGGTTTTAATTCAGGTATTTTATGGAAGATTTCGGATAACAACGAAATGTATTTCTAACAGTTCAGGACACAGATGGACATATAAAAAATAAGAAATAGCGGTAGGCTAAAATATTAAAGCTTTAAATGAGACAAAAAAGGCAAAACAATATTGTGAACGAAAAGCTTTAGGGGAAAGCTGGGAGCGAAATGGAAACTCAATCACTGTAGTAGAAATTTGTAAGTATCAAGCAAAGCAAAGTTTTTTTTATTGATTGGTTCAATAACAATGTCGAGAGTGACGTGAATTGTAAATTCCATTAAGTATAAAACAGAAAATCATTAGGTGGAGGCCAACCTGACTTCCCTTGGTGTTATCAATCGACTGCAAACAGCGAGTGGTATGCTATTGTTGATTCGACTAACACCCTATAAGAAATATGTACGCCTATCAAATACAGGAATAAATAAATAAATACAAGAATAAATAAATAAATAAACCTGCTTCAAAAAAAAAATATATTTATATATATGGATTCGAGCGTCTTTTATCTTCAGTTATAGAAATTTAGCCAAGAAATAGCCCGAAAACACTGTAAACGCGCTAATTGAAATCATCATATTGCTCAGCCCCACGCTAACGTATTGATTAAATAACATCTAGTTACAATATCATTTAAACCCATTGGAATCTGAGTTTCCGTTCAGACTTGGAAAATGGGGTAAACCAGTTTTTCTATTTTGACACCCATATTTCTCTTCTAAAATGAATTTTGATAATTTCATCAATATTTTGCAAAACCTGTTGTTGCCATAAACTTCAAATAATATGCCGTTAATTTGTTGTCTATGACAGAAATTTCAATTTTTTGGGTGAACTAAATGTCACGATATGTCGCAGGAGGTATCCAAAGAATAAGAAATGAAATATTAAGCTGCAATGGTATTTATCATACCTTACTTGTACACAATTAAACTTAACCTTTTTAATTCGAGCGAAAATTATATAATAAGTGAATATTTTTTTAATAATCGACGGAAAGTCAAATTTTGTTTAACAACTTGTCTTTGATTTGCATGAAAACTTATGAATTATTTTGGTTTAACTATAGTCAAAACCGGTCGGTTTCGTCTTTATTAACTTAACGAATTCTCTAATGCATTTGCCGTTCAAATACTTTATTAAGACAATGTCGTCTCCTCTTGATATTCACAAAAAGACTTAAAAGTCTGAAAAAATCAACAATTGTATATCTCAGTAAATTATAGCGTACACCCTAATCTTTGTAAAATTTCCCTTAACGCCGTGGTGAAGGCAACCCTATTATATGAATGGGCAGCACTGCTTACTGCGAGCTAAATGTCAAATACAATTTGTAAATAAACAAAAAAGAAAACTTTAATACGCTTTTTGTTATCAATTAAAACATACATGCAAAGCGAGAAAATATTTATATAAAATGCAAGTTAGCACAAATAACTATTATGAGGAATGTGGGCGTGAGGGCCAAATACGCTGTATATTCCTAAGCGAATTCCATGCAACCGCTGGTTGCAAAATCAGCTGTCAGGTGAGCTTCTTATAAGGATTTCAGATAAAACCTAGTATATTGAAATTTACTATACTAATTATATATATTCTCATATCAGGTGCCCGCTGATTACGTTAGCAAAGAAGTTTTCGATGCCATAAATGTGTATATAATACCAAAGCCGCATTTGCAACGTTGCATACTCACCGTCAATGCGATGGACATAAAAATTGTAGGCTATCCAGTGGGTATTGAAAATCAACAGAAATATGCGCGCAATGCATTTCTCTTCAATTTATGCTTTGTGTGCGACTCCTGGGCACGTTCGGTACAATATGAACCAGTGGTCAAAAAGTTGTCAGAGTATCTGGTAACTAATAATATTTTTACAAAAATTCATTTAGTATTCAATTATAAAATGTTGCTCCTTTTGTAGATAATGATGGAGGAAGAATCATGCTTTTTATCGAAAGAAGGTGATCACAAATTAAAATTGCAAAAAATATTTGAAACGGTAATAAAGGATTTGAATGAAAAGAAAGTCACAACGATTGTGGGTAGGGAAAATAATAAAAAAATACTTTCGTCTTAATTATTAATAAATAACTTTTACAGAGGGTGATACCACAATTTATCTCAAAATCGTTATACACAAACCTGATCCGCCTGTCGTTAAAGATCATATGGTGCCTCTACTTTTAAAGGATTTTAAAAATACACCACTAGACAAATGGGATTTAACAACGCAACAGGTAGATTTATTAGCGTTCATAAGATATCAATGTTATTTCATCACCTCAATGCATTCCAGATACTCCCATATATTAATGGCATCAATCACATTGCGCGTATTTCAGCCGAAGCGGATGTCGAAGCCAATCTCGTCAAGTCTTGTGTACAAAATCTAGCTTACTATGGCGTTGTACATTTATTACCCATACTAAAATATAGCAATGTCTATATGTGTACACAACATTTGAAAAGCTTAATTAAAATACCATCACTGAGTCATGCGTGCCGTAAATATGTTGCTTTAAATCCCGACAAAACACTGCCCTCCATACAGAAAGTCTTCCAATTTTATGCATCCATGACGCATGGCGTTACATTGCGTGCTATTTGCCAGCGTTTATGTCCACAAAATTACAATATCGATGAGCGGAAATTGGTTATATTTGGTTTGCAGCATAAGTTTATACGTTGCATACATAAATATCCTGTCTTTACGGGCTCTGTGCCATCGGGTCGACAAAAAATGTATACGGGACTATCAAGTTTTGATGAAATTTGCTGTAAGACTGGCCTATCGCCATCGGATATTGAAAAGGACATTGATAAGGATACCAATGTGACGGTGATATGGAAGTAAAGGCGGGTAGTGAGCGTGAATGCGGTTGGGTAGAAAATGGGAGATAACTATAAGTTAAGTTATATAAGTTATGTTAAAAAATGATTTTCATTAAAATTCGTTTAAAGTTTTCAAATAAAAGTTGAACTATTATGTGAAAAAATTAAATTTAGTGTAAAAATTGTTGCTTTTGTACAAAATTTAATGGTGAAATGTTAAATAATTTCAATAAAATATTAAAAAACCATTCAAACAACTTAAAATGTCATTGTATTTTACAAACCTTATTTTAATAAAATTTTTTAAATTATTTTTCATATACATATATGTGTATATACAATAAATTTTTAATCACTTTCAATTCACTCATGTAATTTTTTTTTAATTTTCCCTTTTTTGAGTGAAATTTTTGCCCTCATCAAGTAGCAACACTGGTCACTTGAGTGGATTGTGTAGCGTTTCGCATAGAAAACGCTTGCGTTTCAAATTGTCTGCTAGTAAACATATTTGTGGTGGCAGATCAAGTTGTATAGAAGTGTGGCGCGGTTACGGATAAAGTCAAGCCGGCTTGAGAGGACTTATATGACTTTTAGATACATATATAAAACGCAAACGCATACTCTTTTAAGAAAAATAAATAAATTTCAAGTGAGCACACACAAAAATATGCAATTAGAAGTGCATTAAGTGATTTAAACTTGATGAATTTGCTTTGTTTATGTATTGATTTAGTTTTTCCTTATTTTTTGAGATACAAAAACGATCGTCAATGCATATATACGAGTACACACAATAGCCACAACTACAAGCATTTACCTAAAAGAAATACATATATTTTTGTTAGTGTTTTGCTGATAAATCATAAAATTAGCCACCAGTTTAGGTATTATAATATATGTATGTATGCATGTGTACGTTTCTTTGGAGCGGATTTCGTATTCACACATGTGACTGTGTGTGTGTGTTTGTATCTGTGCGAGATTGTATGGAATGAATCATCTGTGAGTGATACAAAAACTGCAAATTAAAAGCAGAGTAAAGAGATAACAACAAATATAAATAAATGTAAATAAATGAAACACAACAACAAAAAAGTGTATTAATAAATGTTAAAAAACAAAAACAAAATCCATACGACACAATTTCACAGCGACAAAAGCGACCAACTATTAAAATTTTACAAGAAAAACCGAAGTGTTGGCATAAAATTATTGCTGGTGTTGTTGTAAAATAAATTAAATTGCAAAAATAGCAAAAATACATATGTACATAGATATATATATTATGTGCTGAAGGGTGAAATTTTCTAGCCTAAACGGAAATACATATGTATGTATGTATGTATATACATAGATGTATATGTCCAATCGTTAAAGAGTGGTTAGTGAGTGTCTTTCCTTCTTTCTCCATTTTACCAATTAACGCAAATATGCGAAAAAACTGGTTGTGCGTACAATAAAAATAATAATAACAAAATTATTATAACTTGAAAGTTGTATAATTAACACTTGTGTCACTTGTGTCGGAAAAAACGCAAAAAAAAAACAACAAAAAAAAAAAATAAATAAATAAGCGGTGTATACAAGTTGATGGCGTTTTGAAAAGGTAAGAAACATATTTTGTGCAAACGTGCACAGACAGCATAAATATGTACAAAAAATATTTATATACATAAATATACATATATGTATGTATGTAGGTACTATAAATGCAGCATAACTACATACAGAAAAAAAATCAAAATTATTATAAAAACCCGTCAACAATCATGACAAGAATATATGTAGTAATTAAAAGCAGTCAGGCGGGTGGGGCGTATGTTGGTGTGGGTAAATGCCAGCTAAATGTTTGCTACAGCTGATAGATGCTTAGGATGGTTGGTTGGTTAGTCGGTTGGTTGCTTGATGTGTTCACTTATTGTTTGTTGTCTCATTGTTTGCATCTCAGACTGCTTTTAACAATTCAACATTCATGATTAACGTGTATACATGTATATGTACATGTATAATATGCACATATGCATGTGAGTAACTCTGTATCTAGCATCCATTTAACTCGTTTTTTGCCTTTTTGCGCTCACTTTGAGTTGTCTGACGACTTTTTCAAAAAGTAAACACAAAGCATAAACACACATATATACATATACATATATGTACATACATATGTATGTACCTATAGGTACATATATGAATCTACATACAAATGTATGCCTATACATACGCTCGGTGAAAAATATTAGTTGTTGTTTAAGAAGAAAGTCGCGGAAAGCAATTTAAATATTTTTACTTTTTTAATTATTATAATTACTTTAAATTAGTTTTTTTTTTAATAATTTGTACTTATTCCAATTTTATTTCATATTAATTTATATTATTTTTTATTTATTATTATTTATTTTCTTATTTTATTTTATTTCGTTATATGTTAGTTTCTTTTATTGTAGTACAAACTAGTTTTATTTAATTTTATTTCATTATATTAGCTTATTTAATGTTTTTAATTTTATTTTATTTTTTAACCTAATTTATTTAAATTTCTTTAATTTATGTTATTATGTTTAGTTCCTCTTTATTTTATTGGAAAACATTTTACTTTATTTTATTATTTTATTTTATTTCATGTTTTCGATTTTTATTTTTTTATACATCGCATTTTTTTAACGTTATGCTTTTTATTTTATTTATTTTTTGTTTTGTTTTTGTATCATATTTTGTTTTATTTTGTGTAATTTTATATCTTTTTATTCAAAAGAGATAATAAAACTTTCGCAAAAAATGATAAGGTTCTTTTTATTGAATTTAATTTAATATTATTTAAATTTATTTAATATTGTTATATTTTAACATAGATGTTTTTTTTCATTTTACTATATTTAAGTTTATTATAACTTATTATTTTATTTTCTTGTAGTTCAATTGAACTTGTTTTTTGCTTTATTATTTTTATCTAAATTTTATTTTATTTTGCCAGATTTATTTAATTTAATATTGTTTTTTATTTAATAATTTAAATACCTTTGTTTTTTTATTTTGTCTTTTATTACATTAATTCATTAGGTTATATTTTACCTTATTTTACTATTTTTGTTTTTATTTATTTCATTTTATTTAATTTATTTTAATTATTTATTGTCAAACTTTAGTTTATTTTTTATTTCATTTTTTGATTTCTATCATATTTTGAAAAAATTTTAATGTTTATTTTATTCAAATTAATTTTATTTCTTTATTTTACTTCGTCTTACTTTATTTTATTTTATTAATTAACTTAATTTTTTAATTTTATTTAAGTTAATTTTATTTTTTTTATTTTTTTATTGTATTTTTTATACTATATTTTTAGTTTTAATTTATTTCATTTTATTTTATATTATTTTTTTCTATTATTTATTACGTTTTGTGCTATTTTATTTTATTTTATTTTATTATATTATATTTTATTTTATTTTATTTTATTTTATTTTATTTTATTTTAATTTATTTTGTTTTTTTTTTGTTTTATTATATTTTATTTTATTTTATTATATTATATTTTATTTTATTTTATTTTATTTTATTTTATTTTATTTTAGTTTATTTTATTTTATTTTATTTCATTTTATTTTATTTTATTTATTTTTTTATTTTATTTTATTTTAGTTTTTTATTTTATTTTATTTTATTATATTATATTTTATTTTATTTTATTTTATTTTATTTTATTTTAATTTATTTTGTTTTTTTTTTGTTTTATTATATTTTATTTTATTTTATTATATTATATTTTATTTTATTTTATTTTATTTTATTTTATTTTATTTTATTTTATTTTATTTTAGTTTATTTTATTTTATTTTATTTTATTTTATTTCATTTTATTTTATTTTATTTATTTTTTTATTTTATTTTATTTTAGTTTTTTATTTTGTTTTATTTTATTTTATTTTATTTTGTTTTGTTTTATTTTAATTTATTTTATTTTATTTTATTTTATTTTATTTTATTTTATTTTATTTTATTTTATTTTATTTTATTTTATTTTATTTTATTTTATTTTATTTTATTTTATTTTATTTTATTTTATTTTATTTTATTTTATTTTATTTTATTTTATTTTATTTTATTTTATTTTATTTTATTTTATTTTATTTAATTTTATTTTATTTTATTTTATTTTATTTTATTTTATTTTATTTTATGTTATTTTATTTTCTTCTAATTGGTTTTAATATTTGCTTTATTTTATCGATTCTGCTTATTTTTGTATTACTTTGTTGCGATTTAATTATTTTATTTATTTTCTTAATACATACCTTTTTAATATTATTACTTTTGATTTTACCTTAATATGAAGTTATGTTGAATAACTTATTTTATTTAAATTCATTTTATCTTGTTTAATATTAATTTTTTGGGTTTATTTTAAATCATTTTTTCATACGTTTTTTGTTTATTTTTATTAAAACTTTGATTGTTATATAATTTAATTAATTTTATTTATTAATTTTTTCTATTTATAGTTTTTAATTTGCCCAATTTCATTTTATTAATTTCATGGATTTTATTTTAATATTTTTTAATTGATATCGGTTGTTTCTATATTATCCTATTTACTTTTTTTAATTAATTAAAATTATTTTATTTAATACAGTTTAATTTATATTAATTTAGTTTTACTTTCTTAATTTTTTTTTGTAGATTTTCTTTTATAATTTTTCTTTTTTCGTATTTTAATTCTATTAATTTATTTTTCTTGCTTTATTTATAATTGAGTTTAATTTTTATTATCTCTAATGTGAATTTATTTAAATAATTTTTTTATTATATTTTTTAATATATTTTATTTTATATTTTTGTTTATTTTACTTTATTTTGTTGTTTTATTTCATTTTATTTCTGAAGATTTTCTTCTGCTAAAGTTAATAAAATTTTTATTAAATTTTCTATATACTTTGCCAACAAAGAACTATGCCGACATGTCATAATATACATATGTTTGCGTATAGGTGTGTACTACTCGCTGCAATCTTTCGATAGCAATTAAGATAAGAAAATAAACTTTTATAAAACTGAAAGACAATTCGTGTTTGTGTCAATTATTTCACATAATCTTTTGGCGGTTTGTAAATACATACATAGGTATGTATGTATGTATGAATAACTCTTATCAGCAAAACTCTATGAATAAAAACTATGATTATTTTTGTAAAATCGTTAAATATAACAATTAAAATTAGATATGAGCATATTAGAAGACACTATGTATGTAAAGCTATCGATGAAACATTTAATAGTTTATCTCTCAGTTCGAAAGCAGAAGAAGCATTACCCAACCGATAGTATAATATTTTATTATATTTATGGGATGATTATCACGAAGCCAGCTTCTTTTATAAAGAGAGTTTATTTTTTAAACTGTTTAAATTACTAATAAAATATCTATTTGTTAAAAACTAGTAATAAATCATTTAAAAAGAAATTAGAAAGCTAACGCTTAACAATGCTGGTGCCAACGCTATGGAGGAAAACCAATAATTGATAAATAATAATCAAATTAGTTTTACTTCAAATATTATTTAAAATGACTAACAATTTGCAACGGCTGAATGGCAGTGTATAAAAGCACACCCACACACACACATAAATGCATTCGATGCAACTCCAAGCAGACAAAGTGGAGAGAGACAGTGAAGCTCCGAAGCTCTGTGAGCACCCGCCTATTCCACTCACTGCCATTTACATTCACATCAATAGACAAACACTCCCAGACATACCAAACACATGTTCATACCAATACACATACACACATGCATTGCATGTAAATGCACTCCGCTTGTAAGCTGACAAGGGCTCATGTCATAACAGCAGCAAGAAGACAGTGTATGAATTACTGATTAAATGCAGTGAAAATGTGTCAGGCAAAAAAAAAATAT
Source organism: Ceratitis rosa (assembly GCA_037013455.1). Lineage (NCBI taxonomy): Eukaryota > Metazoa > Arthropoda > Insecta > Diptera > Tephritidae > Ceratitis > Ceratitis rosa. The sequence goes on from JAWMAG010000046.1 coordinate 11,034,203, forward strand.
CACATATCAAAAGAAAATAAATAACAACAAAAATGATTACTTATCAGCCGTGCATTGTACTGTTTTTAACACTAGTTTTTATATATTTATATAAATATGATTGGGGGCTAGAGGTATGCTGCTTAAAGAAATATAATTATTTTATACATATGTATGTATATATATGGTTAGTTATCAAGCTATAATATAATTTTTTTTATCGCACGCCTGTTTTGCCATTGCTCATATTGACCAACTCTTGTGAAAGTAAATGAATGATAATGAAAAGGGTGAGACAATGAAGAAAATTAAGAAAAAAATATATAAAAATATGCACTTGCTTATTTTGTCATCTTTTTTGCGATTAGGGATGTGGTAAAATACTTTATAACTTTATTGTTTAGATTTTTTTTTATTTATGAAAGAAATTCCATGGGACTCGCACATTCATTAATGCAAATACACACTGTTCAACGTGTAGATATGCAGATTACACATATAGTTTTTCATATATGACACATAACATATTATATATTTATATCATACGTGTATATGTACACGTATGTAAACAAAAAAATGAATGCCAGTTCATATGTGTGTCTCAAATGCATAATATTTTTTTTATTGTAGTTCGCCACCTGTTGGCATTTAAAAATTATTGACATTTGTTGCCTTGTACTTATTACATCGGCTTTCGTAATTTTATTGGCGACATATACTTACATACTTACATATGCATACATAAACACATTTTTGGTAGAAATATATAATATTATTTTACCATTTTATGGTTTATTAACATCTAGAAAGTGATTAATT
>JAWMAG010000046.1:11040000-11042500 GCA_037013455.1 Ceratitis rosa
AGTTTAGTATGGCGTGGCTTTCCATCTGATCAACTTTTTAAGGAAACTTTTTTTATTTTCAATAAAATAACTTAAATTGTATTTCTTGTATAATTTTCTTTTTAATTTTATTTAAGCTTAAAAATAAGTTCGAATATATTATATAATTACCTAAAACCTCAATAACCAAAACCTCCAGGTTTGTGCTGATAAAAAAAAAACAATTAAATTTATTTTTTAATACAAAACAAATTATTCAAAACTTTGGTCTGAGTAAAAAAAAGAAAATAAAATAAAAATTGTTAATCTTTTCCCTTTAAATTTCGTTAAAAATGATAATTAAATATTTTATTTTATTTATTATTTTAATTGGCGTTTTATAATCGCGGTTTTCGGCCGAGCTGCTTCTGTAATTTGTGGTGTGGTGTGGATATTTTTTTCGCACAAATGGAGGCGCCTACAGACCGATTTTTATGAGGAGATTTTTATTAATTAAAGATAAATGAAGTTTTTTATTATAAACAATAATAATAAATTTTCTAAATATTTTGGCAGATTAATACATATATATATGAATAATATATTAATTTTAAACTAATTTATATAGCAATAAATTATATAATAAAATAATATATACGAAATTGACCGGCCAAGTTTTGGAGAATAACATGTGAGTGTCTAAGTAATAAATTATAAAAAAAATTTCGTTTTATAATTAAAAAATTTTTAGAATACTCGTATAGTGAAATTATTTACCGTTATAAAAATCATAAATCTTCCTGAAATATTTTTCACATGAAACAATTCTTTTTTAGTTTGTTATTTAAGCAGCACTTTTTTTTATTTATTTATTTTCAATTATCATTATTATTATTAATTTTTTTGAATTCCTGTGCGCAAACAATTTTATTAAGCAATTAAAGACGCTTTCTATAAAAAATTGTTTTGATAACGCCTTCTAGGTATAGCGAAGCGTGTTGAAACGATTTCTGATGCGTCAGAAACAGAAACAAATTAATTTATGTATATAAATACAAGTGTATGTAAATACTGAAGTATCAAAACATAACCCTGCAGTAAAGAGAAACGTGTTTTTGCAAAATACTAAATAATTTCATTACTATGGGAGATGGAGTCCTCTTCCATTCTCGGTATCTATCCCATCCCAAACGTGTAGTGGTCGTTCTCAACGTTGCGAGGTGGGCAGCATGGTTTCTCTCCACTGCGGCATGTCAATCCTCATCGTACCATTAGTTTTTTTCGACCTTTTCGAAAACCAATAGGTTCTTTTGTAGCTGTACGTAGGGGGAGTTTGAAATTCCTTTCTACAGTTCTCTTTCACCGAGTTGCTGATCAGTGCTCTCAGAGAGCCTGTTATCAGCCTTAAAAAAGCTATTCCAGCAATAATTTGGAATCAACAAAATTTATTGCATGAATCATACAGCGGTAGTACATAAGTATGTATGTACATATGTACATATATACTTCTTACACATTAGAATTTATATTTATGTTGTGCTTGAGTACGCTCTATAATTTATTATTTTTTTTAACAATATGACTAATCGCAGTTGTGTACATATATATACTTATATCCAATTTATGAAAAAATGTAATTCTCTTGCCTATATTTGTAGCAAGGTAAGAAGGTATTCAATGAAGTTGAGGACTTTTAATTAAAAATTCAAGTGAGAAAACTTAAAAAAAAAAATTATAATTATTTTCAATGGTTTCATTGAATTTTTTTTATTAATTTTGGTGTTTAAGTTTTTGTTATGTTATAATAATAATGATTATTATAAAAATACAAATATATTTGCCGCTAAAGAGACATTTTTTTAAGTCTCAATGACGTACAAAAACCCCTAAAAAGCAATGTATAATATCATAATCACGTAACATACATTTGTTTATGTTTTTTGCATTAATTATATCAGTATATATGTATATTTATATATAATAAAATTTCAAAATTTATTTTCAACCCAAACACAATCACGTTCCTATGTACTTTCCAATGAATTTTAGAACATTAATTTGAGCTGTTTAGATTTTTGTACTTCAGTTTTGCAAATTTCGAGACATAGATACCACAACCCTGACATTATTCTTACTGCTAACAAATCACATGTGAATGTAAAAATTTAATTGCATGATTCATTTTGACCATTCATCGTAATTTAAGTTTAGGTAGCTCCACTGCATTGGATTTTCAAGCTGCTCGTGCACATTTAAGTGACCTACTTCCTGTTTCGAAATCAAATATAGCATACCTTGAAATGAGTTCTAATGTTACTCGATTGGAGCATTTCAATATACTCGTATACTGTTTGTAGGTTTCGCTTGTAAAGTAGGCACATCTTTAATATTTATCGTGATTTTTTCATAAATTCCGCATTAAAATTTTATGTAAATATTTTAAGCCAAAAATTGAAGATGTTTAAGATTGAAGATTGTCGTAATTTATTTTATTTACAAATATGTACTATATTTTTACTTTTTTCAATTCACAATATAAATA
>JAWMAG010000046.1:11050000-11087500 GCA_037013455.1 Ceratitis rosa
TTTTTTTATTTGACTGACAATTTTTTTATTCTAGAATAAAAATCCGAAAGTTTTTTTTATTAATGTAATATTTCTTCTTCACTTCTGCCAAGGAAAAATTAATATTAGCCTGTTTTGAACCCATCTCCTTTCACCTTTGCGAAAAATATATATATTTCTCTATCATTAATAAAACTTTTAATCATATTTTGTTGTAATCTAACCCAAAATAATTTCATTGTATGAAAAAAAAAAATTGTTTATAACACATACATACATATATACACATGATTTTTAGCGACTTTTGTGCTCTCTTCTCTTTCCAGATCAACATGGAACAAGAGGACACCTGCCGGCCTGTTCCCGCACCGCGTCGTCTCTATCCCGAGTTACGTAAAACAGATTATGAAAATGTAACTGTAGAGTTAATAAATAAAAATCTTAACATCAATTCAGAAAATATACACACCATCACCAATTGCACCGAAAAAGTGCCAAATAATAAAATATTTTTCGGCTCACACTCAGATGCCGAGGATGCGAGTAGTATAGGGACACGCAAGTCCATACTCACCGAAACAAATGATCTTTATGGACCGAATGCCAATGAAGAAGTGCCACCAGCACCCATCTATGCCACACCAACACCAGCACCACGGCCACGTAAGCCACAAAATACGGATTTAGAGAATGCCAACAGCATTTACGAGAACACACAAATCCTGAGCGCAACGCCAAAGACGCCAACACTCTATCCGCAGCTGCCACGCAATACCGGCGCCATTAGCAAGGAAACCTCACCGAACACCTCAGCATCATCCTCGCCATCGAACAGTCGTGCGGCGTTACGTAAAGCACCCGAACTGCCACCGAAGACTTATATGAGTGTGGAGCGTGAGCGCGCCAATCGCTTGCAACGATATTCCATTGGCAGTGAAGTGTCCACCACGAGTAGTTATATGGTGACCATGGACGGCTGTGGTGGTGGTGGTAGTGGTCTCGGTGATGGTAGCGTACGTTACAAACTAAAATCAGCCTCGAATGCAACACTAAATTCGTCGGTGGATGAATCGAATGAAAGTGCTGATAATGCGAAATTCAAATCGCCTTCGCCCGGGTATGTAAGCGACGATGTGGATTTTGCGTTAAATAACGGTAGTCATAATATTAGTACTCATGATGATGATGATAATGATGATGATGATGTTGACAACGATGATGTTGGTGATCATGATCATGATGAAATTAGTATTGAATTCGAAAGTGATGATAGTAACCGCAACAACAACAACGCCAAGGCCAACACCAATGCTAGCACCAACAACACCAACACCAATACCAATAAATTAAACAATAAATTCACTTGCATTGCCGCCAAAACGAATCAAAGCAAGGCGAACGATAAAAGCGCATTCACTGCAATCACCAATTTTCATGAATCTGCAATTGCATCCAATCAAATTAAAGACAAGTAATCCAAATTTGAGAATATCTCTAACTGATTCTAAAAAAAAAAAATTACTAAATTTAAATGGTGTTTAGCATTTGGTTTTTGCATGTTTAACGAGGTTAACTTATAAACATATTTATTATATTATTATTGGTGTTTGTATGTAACTTTCTTGCACCACATGGGCTAGCTGCACTTGTATATTGATTAACTATTATTTTTTAATCCCATTAACATTTATAACAAACATTGGAGGTCCCTTGGTTGGTCCCTTGTAGTAAAGTAGTTATCGTGTGGGATATCAAGAAATTTTAGGGGGCCTTGACATTGAGTTTTCCTCAAGTCTTCTAAAGAGCAAATCTCTAGATATCTAAGACGTTCCAATTACTAGTGCCTGTTTCCCTACACTTCCTGCATGTGCCACTGCTGGTAATACCCATTCTATTCGCGTCCGAAGCCAGCAGGTTGTGATCTGTAATTGAGCCGACAACTGGTCTTTAGAGACCTCGTATATATATATATAATTGGCGCTGTGTAACCGCTTAAGAGATTTTCGGCCGAGCTCCTCCTCCAATGTGTGGTTTTGCGTCTTGATGTTTGGAAGGACCTACAGTTTATACTAAGCCGCCTCCGAACGGCTGATGGTTTTTTTACGAGGAGCCTTTATTTCATGTCCGAAATAAACGCAATTAGAAAATTTAACTTAATTTTTTTTTATTTAAATTAATTTTCCATAACTTTTGGATGTTGGTGGCACCGGGATTTGAACCCGAGTCTTCCGAATGTCAGTACGCAATGCTAACCACTCGGCTATCGAGACCTCATAAGCTAAGCAAAAAGAGTGTGTGCTTCACTGCAGATCATTTTGCCGATTTTGCAAGCTATTAAAGCATTTCGAATTGGTCTGTCTTCCAGTCTTTTCGGAACTGTTACTGTACAGAAATTTTTGCGTCCTTCGTGTTTTATGTACTGGGTCGTTTGCCGGATAGCATTTTTGGCAATCTCATCCACTATGACGGTTCCTACAATGTCCTTCTGCTCTGGAACCCAGTATACAGCCTTGGCCAAAAGTATTAGGCACCCCACTAATTACTGAATTTTTAGTTTTAACAAGTGAAGTAATGAGCTTTATTAGTAAAACAGTGAAAATACAATGAATTAGTGATAATAACATTAATATTTAGTAGGTCCACCCTTCGAATTAATAACGGCAGCAATTCTGCTAGGCATGCTGCGTACAAGCTTTGCATATTCGTCCGTACTTATAGCGTACCACTCGTTAATTAAGGCATTCTTTAAGGCAGTTTTTGATGTTATACTGTGTTCCTTAATCTTGCGTTTTAAAATAGGCCACATGAGCTCAGTGGGATTAAGATCTGGAGACTAACTGGTTTACTAAATTCATCCGAAAGGGCAGCTGCAAGGGCAGAGGAAGATATTTTGCGATGCTAGAGAGACTCGCTTATAAGTATTCAGTCTTCACGTTTACTGGTTAGACGCTTTCTTCCACTTGTTGATTTATTATTGTGGGATTTCGTCTTCACAAATCGGCTGATGGCACATTGGACCGCACACCGCACACCGAGAACATCCCACCAAATTGGGAATCTCAACCTGAGGCTTACCTTCTTCACGTAGAACTTGAATTCTAACTCTATCATCGTAACTAATTTCAATTTTTTTAGGCATTTCGGTAAATATGAACTGTTTTTATAAGATTGGTAACTTTTCACAAAATGTAATTTACACTTTTACTTTCGAATTTTAAATGCGAAAATATTTTATGAATTTCTTAAAAATGACAATTTTCAGGTTTAGCTTCCCCAGAATGCTATGACTTTTCATATTACACAATTTATTCGTTTAATCAACAGTTAAACACCCATGTAAGACATTTACAAAAAGAAGTGGTAACTTTGATAGCCAGAAGTGTCACCTTATTCAATTGGGTCCGCGGCTTTTATTATCGTGAAGACCTTTGCCTAGAAAACAACACAATTTTTCGGAAGCTTGAAGGATTGTCTGATATTTTCCAGCGCAATTGATTCCGGCGCTCACTCCATCAATCATTTTTCATCTGTCCGTGTAGATGTTGTTAGTCCCGCTGCTAAGTCGCACGTTCTTGCGAAATACAGTCCTTTTTACCGTGGCTTTAAACTTTCTTTTCAGACAAAGCGCAGTAGTCTATGTGTATGTAGTTTATTTTATACGCCCTTCTATTACTTATTGAGTTATGACCGAAGGTTTTAGCAGAAAATTCTCCCAAAGCCAAGAATATCAGAACGGATTTTGTTGCAATGCTTTCCACTGCAATATCGACCTGTGACCACAGTAGACGAATGGTTATCAGTACATGCCACTGGGCGGATAGTCATACCCAGAAACTCTGGACAGAACAACATTCGAAAATATGTAAAAAAAATATTGTTTGAATGCGGACGACTTTCGGCAGGGTATGTAAATCCACGGTCGTACTCCGGCGGTGTATGAATTTCTATCAAGATATAATAAATGCTTCAGCCATTCAAAGGGGGCTTAGAATAAACTGCCCATCATACATTTTGGGGGAAAAAAGTTGAAGTACAATAGTAGCCCTGCGGCTATAAAGCGCTTAAGGAAATATTCTGTTGGAGTCTGGTTCTAAGTCGCTTAGCCTCAGCTCATTTTACGAGTATAATTTTCCTACTTAATTTGCTCTTCACTGCCGGATATATGCGTCACAACGACCTGTTATCTTCTGCGAGAGAAAAAGATGTTTGAATGTATGTACGAGTATATGTTTAGTTAGTAAATCAGAAATTCGTTAGGTGATACATTTTATTGCCATTCTGATGTCTGAACTATCCTACGAGTACTGAGTGCGTCAATTTAACTGTTCTCTATAAAATATAGCATAGTTTTCCAAATCTCCTCCCATTTAATACACATACTCGTATATATGTAAATAGATAACTCAGAAAATTAGTGCGTTTATCTACATATGTAATATATTTGTAGCCTAATAAATTTTTTTTATGCATAACAAAACACCCAATAGAGAAATTAATTGAATTCAATAATCGTGAATTAAGCAAAAACATTAAAAAAATTATATTTAATACATATCAAAATATTTTTAGCTTAGACCTAAAACCATCAGAGGAAGTGAATAAGTTCAATTTATTTTTTCTAAGTTTTTTAAATTAAATAATTTCAAATATTAGGTGTGGTAAAAATCATTTGCTCATAAAGTTGAATGGTTTAATTCTTTCTTTTCGTATCCAGCCTTATTTAAATGCTTCCAAACGGAACAGCCGCCCGCCTGGCTTGTGTTTTCGCCCTTATCGAAGAAAAACTGTAAAATAAAGCGTATTTCCTCATTGTTGGTATCCATTTTTGACACACTGCCAGAGAAGCTCTTTTAGTACAAAATGTCATCTTTCTAACGCCATCTAGCGGAACCCGATCGGACTAATACAATGCGAGATACAGATAAACAACGCCACCTATTGGACAAATAATGGTTTTTTTTTACTACGCCAATATTATTATGTATCACAGATATTTCTTCGATAAAATTACAATTTAATCTCAATTAGTTTAATATAACAATTATTTCCTTGTGGGTATTTTATCAATCAATAAGGTCAATGCAACCATTTGTTATGCGTAATTGTAATATAAAAATTTGTCTCCCATAAAATTCACGCACTTTATGTCTCCTTGATACAATAACTATTATCTTTATGACCATTGGTTTTTCCTCTTTTGTTTTTCATAGAAAAGTCAAATATTTAATTGAATAAATTAGAATAATAATATTTATATTCGCATTAGTTCAATTTTGAAAACAAAGTGAAGCACCCGCGGCTGTGTTATTGAAAGTAATACAAATATTGACTTTTTGTATTTATATTAAATCATCGACAACAACATTAAATCAGGGTTTAAATAGCTCTCTGCCTATCTTTCAATATTGAAATTTTTGCTGCACAGACTCCGCTCCCAATGAAGAGAGCTTGGAGATTAGAGGCTGGAATGAAAAGTGCGTAGTGTAAGTTAAGCTCTTTCAAGTGGCTTTGGAACTTCGATCGTCAAAAATAAAAATGAGTTTGTGTTAGTGAGGGAAAATGTTTTTTGGTAATTATTTTTTATTACTTTCGAGAACTAAAAAAGTTCAGCTACAGAAAAAAATTACTAGCTGAATTTAAAAAGTTACTTAATTCAAATATAAAAAGGTATTTATACTAATAATATTCTTTTCATAATATGAAAGAGTGAGTCAGATATGGCAAATCTGCTAGAATGAAAGGGTTTTCATAAATCAAAAAAAAAAAAAAATCAAAAAAACTACCAAGAGTTGCCCTAGCACTGCTTTCCAAGCGCGTGGAAAAAGTCACAGATAACAATGATAGCGAAGCCAGGTAAAGGCCTACTATCCTCTATTTCCAAATTAGTCGAAAGTATTCTAATGTCAAAGATATCTCCTTTTCCATCGTAACAAAGTGATATCAAAACACCAATTTGGTATACGTGAAAAACATGGTACTCTGTAGAACAAGTGAACTGAATTACTAATGAAATAGGGAAGGCATTCGAGTTCAAGTAGTTTAGCAGTGCAATATTTTTTGACGTAGCACAAGCGGTCAACAAAGTTTGGTATAAAGGTCTATTGTAAAAAAAATTTTACGACTTTGCCTATCCCACATTACGTAGGCTGCTATATATAGGTCTGGCCTAGGCAACACTAAGTGTTGCCAGGTGCAATCTGAATTAACTCGTGAACATTTTCGTGCGATCATTTTTCACAACTTTCGACGTGGATTATCACGACAAGAGTGCATCATCGATGAACTAAATTATTTGTATGGCTATGAAGCACCATCCTATAGCACTGTGAAAAACTGGTACAACGAATTCAATCGTGGCCGACGCTCGCTCAAAGTCGAATTCCGTGAAGGTCGTCCAAAAACAGCCGTTGTGCCAGAAAACATCGATGCCGTACGTGAACTGATAATGCAAGACCATCATGTAACATACCTTCAGATAGAGGCATGCCTATGCATTTCTCCCACCAGCATACATTCGATATTGCATGAACACCTGGCCGTAAAAAAGGTTTGTTCTCGTTAGATCCCACACAATTTGACAATCGCTCAAAAAAAGTCTCGTGTGGATTGGTGTAAAGAAATGCTGAAAAAATACGATCGCGGTGCTTCAAAAGACGTTTATAAGATCGCCACAGGTGACGAATCATGGATCTATGCGTATGAGCCCGAAACAAAACAGCAATCGACCGTGTGGGTCTTCCAAGACGAGCCAAATTAAAAAAAAAACCATTTTCGTTGATAAATATTCGTATTTTCATTATTAGGCCAGACATATATATAGCAGCCTACGTATTACTTTGAACACTATGGAGGTTCAATTTTAGTCTCAACAAACACAACAGTCCGGAGAAAGTTTGAAATCCAGTTTCACTATCATAAATACCTATCTGAAAGTAACCATAATCAGTCTATATATATGTATGGTTTTTCAACAATAGGTTTTGTTTTGATATTTAAGCAAAATGACACTTTTTGAGATAAACAGTCGGATTTCAATGCAAGGAGGAAGGTATGCCATTAGTAATGGAAACCAATAGCACTCAAATGGCCGCCTCAGCTGTGCTAAGAAAATTTTCCATTATCAAATCGCAAAGTGGCTGCTATATGCCCTCAATAGCCTTACAAATTCCATTTTGGAGGTCTTGAATGGACGTCAGCCTGTTGGCTTATACCTCATGTTTCACGATCGTTCACGTGGTCCCAAAGGAAGAAGTCATAAGGTGTTAAGATCTCGCTAGCCAATTGCGATCACATCTTCATCGCCATCATCATGATTATTTGATGAATTTCCGGATAATTTCCAAATATTAGAAGGAATCAATCAGCAAGGACACGACCCAAGGCTTTATTCAAAATACGGTGTAATGATGCTTGTGGAATGGTTAATGGACAAACCTAGACTTTCTTCCACATTTTGGGCTACAGCAGCAATATTCTCAGTAGTTCTTGAGCGACGTTCCCGTGTTTCAATCTTCATCATGAGTCCCAGCAGCTCCATTTTTTCCACCAATTTCTGTATTGCGGTCCGTTTAGTTTTAAATTCTCTCTATCTTTTTGGAACAATTGGACTTTACTAGTCTTCAAATCGCAATCCTGGGTAGAAATATTTTACTCTGAACGCCCTGGACGAGCACGTACGCGAGTTGTTTTGTCCGATAACGAACCAGTTTGATCATAAATTCATCAACAAAAGTCTATTATGCAGTGTCAAATTCAGTATGAAAAAGACAAGTTAGTCGAAGTAGAAGAAAGTCTTAATCCCGGTTTCAGTTGCAGAAGTTAGGATTTTCAAAGTAAACAGATCCAGTCATAACCGCTCCACTTAGAGTGAACCATATCCATTAACTATGGGCACACGTCCAGGTCTTATGTGACACCCATCGGTACCCTACTTTTGGAGTAGAAAGAACAATGATTTTTCAGTACTAAGAAGGTTTCCCGATCTGCGTTGTTTCAAACTCAGAATGACTTTGTTACTTTTAATTATCTTGATATTGGATTTTTGCCAAACTTTTGCTAGTAAAAGTTCGATTAATGATTGGACTAGCTCTATTTGAATAAGTTTGTCTCTTCTTCAGTTGCATCCATTGTTTTAATTAATAATGAGCAATTGGGCAGACTGTCTGCTCTACTATTTTTAGACACACTTCCACAAATTTTGAAGTTCACCCGTGGGAATTAACAACACAAGGGCTTGCCTGACGCATCATGACATCTCCAAAAATACATTTTTTGTACTCGTATATGTATGTATGTATGTAAATATGTCATGAACTTTATTTTATAGATATGCACTCGTATGTAGTGGATTTTATTTACTCTTATGCCCATATCTGCCCAAGATCAACAACGCCACAGATGTTGAATGTTTGTCACACGACATTGAGGTTTATATTATATATGTATATTTACTTGTGCGTAGATATTTCATCTTTTAGTGCCGCCAAAAGAATTCTAAATTTAGTGGCATTTCCTGCAGGCGAAGGCGGGTAAGCGCGTGTATTGCGTTAATTAGGCGAATATTTTGGGTTTGGAGGGAAAGAATAACTAGATATGTACTTAAATACATACATATGTATGCACTTACATGTGTACATGGATATTATGCATGATACAACAACACATTTACATACATTATTAATATTAACACCGCAGTTAAATAGCAAAGTGGTCATAAAACCAACTAGTTTATCACTAGACTTTCTTGAGTTAAAGTGTACTAGTATTTTTTTTGTAATATTTTTACCTTAAACTGAACTAGTGGCTTGCTTGTCTATTTAGAATTATTGTAGATGAGGTTAGTATATTCAAACGAAGCCGGACTAGTCCGAAAAACACTAAACTGGTCTCAATCGAAAAATTACTTTTTTCAGTTCGTTTAATTTTTTTTTGTAACTTTCAATATAAATCGAAAAAATTATGTATAATGTATATTTTATTACATTTAAACCGTATGCTCCAGTATTATGCTTTCGTTTATTTTTTTTAGTAAATAAGCCTAATCACAATATCAATATTTGGAATAATAATGAAGTAGGTGTAGTTTCAGGCAGGTTTCGTTTGCTTGTAGTTAAGGAAGCTTTCTTACTTCTTTATTGGCGATCTTTAGCTATATTTTTGCGTATGAAGACTACCTGCCCTTCCAGAATCCTAACTAAAAGACTATTTTTCCTCTATTGTTCACGCTTAGCTGCTAGTGTACTTTGGTTGTAAGTCGTGGTCGCTCTCAGAGTGAAAGGTTGCATATACTACGTGGGGTGAAAAGTAACTTTCTTGACCGCCAGAATGCGCTGCTACTACAAAAAAGGTTATAGTGCCTTGTATTCCGTTCATATCTAGGTAAAAATGCTAAATTTCCGTGCGATCACCTACTCACCTATCACCTCCTGCCCGTTGACCATTCAACTATCAGTACGGATACCTTGATATCTAGGCTTAGCTTATAGTTGGTGGAAGTAACTGCACATTTACCACAATTAGGGTAAAGCAACAGATTTATTCATACATAATCTCAAATTGTAAGTTGAGAGGTTTCGCTTTTAGTTGGTAACAATACTGGGTATTCACTTTACCGGTGTATTGAATACTAATACTTAAGTTCTTTCTTGTCATGACGAAGGAGTAAAGCAAAATTTACCAAGTCATTACAAAAAAAATGATGGAAAAAAAATTAAAAACAAACTAACAAACAACAAAATGAGAAAACTTATTTTCTACCAGGGGATCAAATTGGTCATTAAAAATAGCTTTGTGAAATAAATAAAAGTTATTATTTTTTAATATATTTAAATTTCTTTTTAAGCGTATATAATGTTAATTTTGGTACAAAAAGTAACTAGTTATTACATGGTCCATTTTGAACTACTTTAGGATGAGTTCATGTGTGATTCAAATCTGAAAACTGCCATTTATGTACTTATTTATAAATATAAAGAAAAAGATTGATGGACCAGTTTCGAAGTAGTTTCGAACTAGTTCTCTTGACTATAGTTAAATTTTCTGTATTTCATATGTGATATATACGAGTATATGTTTTGCTATGCTATGCTATGCATGCAGTGTGATATTGTGTGGATTTTATTAATTACAACGCATACATTTCCCTTCGACTGTAGTTTGGAGGGGAACAATGTCGTTGATATGAACTTCATTTGACTGCATACATATGTATATATGTATTTATATATTTGTGATTTTGAATGCTCTCGTAAGTATATATGTATCTATATGCATGCCACATTTGTAACCGAAATCTTCGCATACACTATGTATGTATGTTTGACGGCTCTCCAAAAAATTCTCTATAAATAAGACTGTCCCTCATGCTCACGAGCTTTAGATGCATTTTCTTTGTGCCAGAGAATACATCATCAATTGCAGCTAGTCGAATAATAATAATTATCAATAAATAAATATTTTTCTTTAATTTGTACATTAACAAAACAAAAAAAAAAAAAAAAAAACAATGGTAGTTGTTGCGGCGGAAGTATTTGGTTGATAAGTGAGGGTAAAGGGCAAACACATACACACACATCACCATAAAAGAAAATAAAACAAAAAAATATTAATATAAAATATTTTTAATACTTTTACAGCGAGCTCTTGAAATCCATTGGTTCCACTTCCAAACTACTCACCGAATCCATCGGCGAACGCGTCGCACTCAAAGCCAAGGGTGTCAAACATAAACTGGATAAGAATTTTAGCAATATTAGCAGTGAAACAGCGAGTCGCTTGCGTAGTGTTGGCAAGAATTTCAATACGAACTTTACGCTCACCAAAAAAGAGAAGGATAAAGAGAAGGAAACGGCTACGGCACAATTTCACACTGATCGCCCACAAACGCTGCCACCCAACGATCACGTTTTCGGCACCATTTCCTTCACCAGTCCGTTAAATCGCAAAGCGGACGGTGTTGACGATCTCTCAGCCAGTACTGCTGATTGTTCGTATGATTTGCCGCGTAATTTGAGAGCAACGCGTAGTGATTTAGATCTACCCGCACCGCCATCGTACGAGGACGCGCTAAAAGCAGCGCCACAAACGCCGTTCGAGCGTAACGCGCCACAAAGTAAGTCCGTCATGGTGCCCAAACATATAGCTGCTGAGGCGGCTAATGTAGCGTTGAAAAAACAACGCAGCAATACGAGTTTGCAAAATGTTAGGGAGGAATTGAATTCAGCAGACAATACCAGTAGCTCGGTGGCAACTTCGCGCGACTCATTAGATTTGCCCTCACCGCCAATGCCAACATTTCCACCACCATCGCTGCCCAAAGAAGTTGTCACTGAGTTATCGGATGGTTTGTATGGTAAACTCAAACCCATTCAGCCACCGCAGCGCTTGAAGCGTCGAAAAAATTATGAAGAAATTCAACTTAGGCGCGTGGTGGAGACTCCATCGCCGGTAGGTGGCTCATCCTTACGTCCGAATGTCGATTCCGCAGAGTTACATCAGTTAAATATAGAAGCTGCAACCGCCGAACGTGAGGAGTCCATGCTGATACATAAACAGATACTAGCAGCAGAAAATCGCATGCCAAAACCGGATCGTAGTGACTCATGGGAGTACTTTGCCGATAGTGTGGAAGAGAGCGTCTGCTCAACACCAGAACCGGTGTATGCCAATGAGGAGGCCACCTATGGTCGTGTGTTTGAAATGGCGTCGAGTTCCAGGCCCGTGCTGGTCGCACAAAATAGTAGAGTATTAGAAATGGCTAGCAGCATTAATAATCAAGCACAGCCAAACAGCAGTAAGTCAGAGCAAGGAACCGCTGACTCGGCGCTGGAAGGCGCAGTTGGTGGCTGGATAAAGCCACCAGTGGAAATTATTAAAGAATTCGATCCACTGGCCAGTCGCAAAGCTGCCACCATCTGTAGCTCTGATAAGAGCAATCAGCTGTTGCTGTTGGAACATCTGCTGGAAGAAGATATCTACGGCACAGTCTCAGGCGATCAAGTAAAATCGGATGATGATGTCAGCATGTGCACATCGGAGGAGGATAATCAGACTGCACAGAGCACAACAGCTGTTATCACCTCACCACAACCCACAGCAACAGCCACAGCGCCAGCAACAGTTGTGCTACCCACACCAAGCGCTAAGTCCATAAATAACGCCGAGGAAGCTCCCAATAAGCTGCAAATTGTTCACCAAAATGCCCAATTACTTTCGGAAAGTATGGAAAATATGCTGGATGAGCAGGAGGCACGTGTGCGTCCTTACCTAAGCCGCTTGGATGAACAACCAACCAGTAGTGGCAATGTAGATTTAGCGCGCGCCACTGAAAATCGCACACAATGGTTTGTGGGGGACAATAACAATAAGGAAAACAATGAACAAAACCGACGAAACCCCTTCAACAAGCTAAATATCGAAGGCGATGGTCCACCATCCTACCTCGAAGCTATTGGTGCTGACGGTCGTCCACCACTTACGCCCACCGAACAAAAGTCGCGCGCATCACGTTTCATGAACACCATGAATGTCTTCTCGACGAGTGTGAAGCAACGTGTGGGCGCCATAACACGTAAGAGCAGTTTCAAAGCCGCCGCCAAATCGGATGTTAAAGTAACACTTCAAATGGTGCCACGTCCAACGCTTTCACCGCTACTCGTACGCTATGAAGGTCCATTGATACGTTTTCCATCGGGCGTGGTGGAGGATATACTCAAGGAGATGCAAAATCGTAAGGCAATTCTGCGTGATCGCCAATTCCAAACATTCCTCGATCAGGAGATGAAGACTCCGAAGGAGACCATACCACTCGACTACATAACTACATTGCAGTGTGTGAGTAATAGTCGTGTGACTGATAATTCAACACATTTCTATTGTTTTGAGATCACAACGTCGATGCCGAAGAATCAGTCGAGTTCGGGTAATGTGCAGGCTATGTCCAATCCGAACCTCGTGATGACGAGTACTTCTTCGGGTAATTGTAAGCATCAACGTGTCGCACATATGTACGGTGTTAGCAAGGAGTCGGAACGGTGAGTAGAAGGAGATAGGATAGGAGAGATAGGGAAGGCGATATTTATTCACATAACGAAATATTTAATTTATTTTCATTCTCAGTGGCATTTGGATGCAAAAGCTCTTGGAGAGTCTGACCAATACGATACCACCGAAATATCTCTGCCATTATTATCGCGCCGGTTGGTGTTATCTGAAGAACTCAATCACCTCGGAGTGGAGCGGCACTTGGCTAGTGCTGAAGAAGAATCAACGGCGTCTGATATTTGTGAGCGAATCAGCTGGTAATCTGGAGAAAATGGATTTACGCAAAGCGCGTTGCATAGGTAAGTATCCTGAGTTTATTACCGCTTATAAATGTATTACTCACCGACGTCGTACATACTTATAGTGCTCAAGGATAGCGATGAGACCATACGCAACCTACACGTTGAATCCGGTCCGACGCTCATGATAGACTGTCCACCCTTTACCGTTTATATGATTATGTCCTCGCCGCGTGAAACAAAAATTTGGCGTCATATCATACGGGAGGTGGCGCACAATAACGGTTTCTCGTTGATCGATCAACAATTGACCAAGTTCAATGTGCCCGTCATTGTGGATAAATGCATAAATTTCGTCTACATACACGGCTCCATGTCGGAGGGTATCTATCGTAAATCGGGCTCTGAAAATTCCATACTAAAATTACTCGCCGCCTTTCGTGCGGATGCCTTCAACGTGGAAATCACGCGCAATGAGTATAACGAACACGATGTCGCTAATGTTTTGAAACGTTTTATGCGTGATCTACCGGAACGTTTAATGGGTAAGCTTTCAGAAAGCTTTATGTGCGTAACTGAGCTCACCAAGTCGGCGGAGAAGATACAGGCTTACAAAGAACTACTGGCGCGTTTGAGTGTCATCGAACGTGAGACGTTGAAGAAGATTGTTGGGCATCTGGCTTTCATAAGCTCACAGAAAACGAAAAATAAAATGAGCACAAAAAATCTGACCATGATTTGGGGTCCAACGCTGTTACAGAATCATGTAAGCGGGGGGTCGTGTAATGTTTCTATAAAATTTTAATTCATCTTACATTTGTAGCATCAGCAAGAAGAAATGGTTTACTCACAAAAGGAGGCTGATGTCCTAACCGATTTGATAACTCTCTACAAGCATCTGTTTCCCCTGTCGCCAGAGGAGATTGTAAGTTTTTTTTGGGTTTTCATTATGTTGTGAGTGGACTTCTAAGACTACGCATTTTTTTTTTTTTTGATTTCAGAAAAAAGAACAAGAAATGCTAATGTGTCTACAAAAATATTACGCCGCCGCGGAAACACTGAACGACTCGGTCAAGAAGTCGGGTGATTTAAAGATGTGGGTAGTTCTAAACGCCAAGCCGGAGGATACAAAAGAGGTATGCAAAGACGAACCGTGAGCTCAGTAATTGAGGTTAATGTCCTTATCATAAAATGAAGTGATTTACAGCCGAGTGCCTCCCGTAATTTGTGGTTTGCGCCTTAATGTTTTCCAACAAATGGAAGGACCTACAATTTCAAGTACTTCTAAACGACTCATAAATTTGTCTGCGGAGCTTTTATTTCTTGTCAGAAATACTAACACGGATAGGTTGAAATTCCCAGCCGGGCGGCTACCGTGGTTGGCTCGATTAGGTAGTTTCTTCTACCCATGCGTACACATCTCCATGTGGTTGGGGCTTGAAGCATAGTGAAAGGTATGGCGCCTGTCAAAAAACCGCCCCCAGAACCCTGACAGGCAGCCTTCTGATGTCCCCAGAGTATCACTTGCACAGCGAAGCATCTATGCTACGAGTTAAGGAGCATAATGCTTTGCTGTGCAAGCAATTTCTGCTGCGATACTACCGTAGGGAATATCCCAACAGACACTTTCTAGAAGCCGAACCACCACCCAAACACATCAGAAATAGAGTACTCGACCCTAAGTACTGCATTCAGCACCACCTATAATAACCACTGGACAGGAGGGCTTACCGACAACCGTTAAATGCCGTTCACCGAGAGTCCGTCAACACCTTTCTGAACTCTCTTCCCGTGAATGGCGTTTTCGGTGCCAAACCACCACATAATTGCAAAGATCTCGAGCTTCTAGAGTTATTCAATAACTTCAACAGTTTGAGCTGCTCTCATAAAAATCTACACCTGCATTCCCTAACTAACCTAGTATTAAATTAAAAAAATTTTCCTTATACAAACTCAAAAATTATTTTAATATTTTAATCCCATTTCACAGGAAAAACAACAAATAAATGTCACAATCACACCCACCCGCACTGCATACGATATTTGCCGCGAATTAGCGCCGAAAATGCAAATGTCTACACATCAAGTCTCATTACATGAAGTCATACTAAATGATTGCCTCGAGCGACCGCTCCATCACGAGACAAAAGTATTCGATGTTGTACTCAACTGGTCGTACTGGCCCGAGGATGATCGTAAGAATAATTATCTGGTGGTGAAACCGATCGACACATTGCGCGAAGTTCAGCGTGCCGTTAAAAACCTGGCCACTGTTACGCCAGGCAAAGAGTTAAAATTCGCCGATAATCGTACAAAGAGCTATAAATCATTTCTCTGTGAGTTGAGAGATGGTAAAATTGTGATATCGAAAAAAGACAAAAATGAGAAGACAACAATTGTGCGTGAAATATTCCTACACAGCACAACGGCGTATTTGGGTTGTGAGAAAAAGCGGGATTTTCCGTGGAGTTGGGCGATCACCTTTGTGGAGCGTACACAAACGCAGATATTAAGGTAGGTGTAGGGTGAAAAAATATGTTGGCAAATTTTTATTAATAAAAAAATATGTATATATATGTATTTGTTCCATTAGATCACGAGATTCACCCTTTATTGGTCATGTGTTGGCAGGCAGCGAATGGGTTGATCGTACGATATGGTATGCCAGCATTTGGTATAGTCTGTATGGTGAAAATATATTGCCGCCAGCGGAAATTATCATAAAGTAACGTAACACACAGAAAGGTAGAGAGAGAGAGCGAGAGAGAGAGTGGGGAGAAAAGATGGAGAGTGGGCGAGAGAAAATGAGCGCAGTGCAATTAAATATATTTTTTATATGTAGGTTATGTAAAAACAAATACTTAAATATTAGTTGTTTATTTATAAGTTTTTTATAGCAACTATTATTAAGTAAAATGTAAACGCCATCATTTATTTAATAACTGCACATCATTTTGAATTTATTGAGCATTTCAATTTGCATTTTTTTTCCATATAAATATTTATACATTTCTTGCATAATAAATAAATTGCATAATTAAATTAAACTCGCTGTTTTGTTTGCTATTGTTTTAATTTTATGTATTTATTTCATTTGTATTTTAAATAGATGAAATAATTTCTTTCGAAAAATTTCATTAAATTTTATTTAATTTTATTTTATTTGTATTTTAAACTAATTAAACATATTAATTTAAATTAATTGAATTTTTTTATTAATCTTGTTTTTCGTTTTATTTTGCTTAATTTAATTTTACATTATTATTTTCTGTTTTTTTTGTTGGTTTTTTTATTTTTTATTTTTCATTTTATATTTGTATTTTGCTTTTATTATTCTGTTTTAATTTATTTTATTTAAAACTTATTTTACTTTATAACATTTATTTTAATATGTATCTTATTTTATTTATCCCATTTTATGTAATTTTTATTTTTTGCTTATATATTCATTCAGTTTTTACTAATATGATTTTTATTTCATATCATTTTGTTATTATTTTATTATATTTCATTTAACTTAATTTAATTTAATTAAATTTTATTTAATTATAATTAATTTAGATTTATTTTATTTGAATTATTTTATTTCATTATTTTTTCTTTTACTTAATTTGATTTTATTTCATGTTATTTTATTTTATTTTGTTTTATTATATTTTATTTTATTTTATTTTATTTTATTTTATTTTATTTTATTTAATATTAAATTATTTTATTTTATTTTATTTATATATGTTTTTATTTTAATTTATTTTATATTACTTTATTTAATTTAATTTTATATAGTTTACTTTAATTTAATTTAATAAGTTTTGCACTAATTTATTTCAGTTTATTTTATTTTAATTAATTTTAATTAATTAGTGATATATTTAGTATATCTTTATATTATTTTATTTTAGTTTTATTAAAATATTTTTTTTTTTTAATTTTATTTTATTGTAACTTATTTGTTTTTTTTAATTAATTTCATATTTTGTTATAATGTATTTAATTTTATTTTAGTTAATTAAATTTAATTATATTTTAATAATTTTTTTAAATAATAATTAATTTATTTTATTATTTTTTGTTTCATTTAATTTAATGTAGTTTAATTTTATTTTAATTATTTTATATTATTTTATTTTATTTGATTATTTTTTCATTTATTCAATATATTTAATTTCATATTATTATAATGTTCTTTTATTTAATATTAATATTTTTCATAATTGTTTTCATTTTATTTAATTTAATTTATTTTTATTTTATTTAATTTAATTTAGATTAGTTTATTTTAATTGAATTGGTTTTATTTTATTTTATCTTAGTTTATCTTATTTAATTTAATTTCAGTTAATTATAAATTTTTAATATAGTTTCAGTTGGTCATATTTAATTTATTTTTATTTTAATATTATTTTATCTTATATTATAGTGTTTTGTTTTATTTAAAGTAATTTTTTAAATTCGGTGTATTTTAATTTATCTGATTTTTGTAATTAATTTAATTATTTAATTTAATTTATTTTTTTTTAAATAATATTTTATTAAATTTTGTTCAATATTAGGTAATTATATTTAATATAAATTTAGTTATTTATATTTAATTTTATTTAATTTAATTTTAATAAATTTTATTTGATTTTTTCTTTTTTAGTTAAATTGGATTTTTTTAATTAATTTAATTTTGTTTCATTTTATTTAGTTTAATTTTAGTTAAATATATTTCATTTAATTTAATTTAATTTTATTTTATGCTTTTAATATTATTATCTTTCGTTGTATTTAATTTAATTTCTTTATTTTAGTTAATAGTTTATTTTTTTATTTTTTATATCTTTTCATTTTAATTTTGTATTTAATTTTATTTTATTTTTTCATGTTACTTTATTTTGTATTCCATTATTTTGTTTATTTTATTCTATTACGTATTTTAATTTTTTTTTTCATTTAACTCTATTGTATTTTTTGATTTTATTTAATTTTAATTTATTTTATTTTTTATTCTTTTTTCTTATTTACTTTAGTATAATTTTTTTTTATTGACCTTTGTTTCATGTTTGTATAAATTTATTTCATTTTTATTGTTATATTTTTGCTTAAATTTATTTTAATATCAAAATGGTTGGTATCGTATTGTACTTGCCATATGCTGCATTAAATTCTTTTCTCTAAAAACTATTTTCGAGAATTTTCAAATTCGCATTTATCTGCAACTTCATTACATTTCTATACTTGTCTGTATTGAAATAAAGAGACTACCATATTACTATTGTAAAATTTTGTATTAAAATTGATTGTAATTATAGCTCATAATGACTTTTTAAATATTTTTTAACAAAATATAAAATAATAAAAAAAAAATATTTTAAAATCATATGCAAGTGATTTATAAAAATTTTCAATATATATCGTATTTTAATAAATATGTAAGTAATTTTTTTTTATAAATAATTCAAATCGTGTTTTTGTGTGTGCATTTTTTAAAAGAGTAAGTTAAATTGTTAAAATTATTATTTCTATAGCGAATTAAGTACAAAGCGCCACCGTCATATATTTCTTAATACATAAATTTATATGAATAAATGTTTTTCTATATAAAATATTTCCTCATTAAAAACAGCTGAAAAATTAATTTATTTAAATTACATATTTATAAATATGTATTGCATGTACATTTGTATGTTTGTTGGTATGTAAAACTACTATTTAAAAAATTAAAAAAAAAATACTACAGGTATATACGTGTGTGGTGCGTGTGTGTATGAGTGTAAATTTGTATTTAGTGTAACCTTCGTTTTTAAAAGTTACTGGTATGGACGGTTGCATAAATCGGACGATTACCATTAAGACGACAGCAAAAAAGTAGCATTGTGTAGGCGGAAGCGAGCAGAAAGCCAATTGAATTGAACGTAATGGACAAGATCAATATTGTTATCCATACACCGCGCACTTCCTTGCAACTTAAGTCACTGTGGAGAAAATTTAATATATAAATATTTTACTTTAATTTATAATTTATTTATGTTTTTCCACATCTCTCATACTCACCGATATTCCACCTTATAACTCTGATCACTGTACGACTCCGGCGGCACTTCCTCATACAACAAACCATTAGCTATCTGCGCCATACTGCTGCTATTCGCTGCCGGCGTCGCCAGTTCAGCCTCATTCACATTAAATGTGCAGGTGCAAGAACCTTGCTCCAGTAATATGTTTGTCGATGCACAGTGTGTATCGCTAGCGCAGAGACGCGCATACTGTAGTGCGGCACAGAAGAGCGCCAATCCACATAGCAAGATGGCCAAGAGGGCGAGCAGATATGTATCGGCGCGTAAAAATTTAAAACAATTCTCGCGTACTTTATGTCGTTTAATACGCTGATAGCGTACAAGCACAAGTCCCAGAATGCCGGCGAGGAGGAGCTGTGAAGATGAAGGAGGAAAATACAATATATATATATTTTTTTTTTTTGATTAGAAACTTAATCTAAGTTAGATATTGAACTTAATTATTGGTTTCTGAAAGAAGTTCTCTGGAAAGAAAACTCGCTAAGGAATTCCTGGGGTTCCAGCTTAGACCAGGTTCTCTCAACTACACGAGAGGGAAGGTAGGACAGTTTTTTAAGCCTGTCTGCCATTTTCAGCCAATTCCTTCAGAAACAGCAACAACAACAGATAAGCTGATGAGTTGACAAGAGTTTGAAAGAATTGAAATAATAAAAGAGAGCGCTTGAAGGTTTTTCTCCCCCACCAGCCTAAACTCAGGGCATTTAAATAATCTCTTGAACTCTGAATTTGTCTGTTTTCTTCTTATGATCTCGTAGTCTCAAAGTCTTCCTTGAAAAATAGGACATAAATTATATCAGCATTTGATTGCTGATGAAGAGGTTTTGCAGGCTTTCGTTTAAGAGAGCCAAAACAGTTGTGGAAGTAAAGACTAGAACACTTAAGGAACCGTGAGCATTATTGCTGTCCAAGTTTTAAACAATGAAACCCGAGAGCGAAGAATGAATCGAAAATTATTTCAAAAGGACGAGTGGCTTACAGCTTAAAGCAAGAGTGGAGGGAGGAGCTTTCTATCTCAATCTGTCCATAGAACATTTTGTTTAATTTCTTAATCGTTGCAATGTGTTCCAGACCGAGATCTTCGATAACTGAACCTTATTAGTGCAAGATTTGTAGCAAAAAACTCCTTTTCAGCTTGACACCAATGAAATCATTATGAATTCTTAAATGAAGCCAGACTGGCATAATTCATATAAGGAGTTGGCTGGTTTCAAGATAATCAACGCACAGAGATTTATTGAAAGAGAGAACACAAGATAGCTGAGCATAGGTCAGACGAAATTCAACCACCAACGCAAACAGAAATGACGTCACTGCAGCTATGGTGTAGTCCAAAATTGACGAAGGCTCGCGATTGACACAAGAAATGATTGCTAATAAATTGCTAATAAATCTGCTCGATGGGTACCACGAATTTTAAATGAGGTAAATGAGGCCTGAAAAGAGGCTCGAGTGGATTTTGCTCAATTTTTCCTAAACAAATTCGAAAATGGCCAGTCCAGCAACTTTAGTAAAGTCGTTACTGATGATGAATCTTGGTTCTATAAGTACGATCTAGAAACCAAACAGCAGTCCATGGTATGGAGCCCAACAGGAGCAAACCCAACCGTAAAATCTAAGCAACAAAAATCAGCAGCAAAAGTAATGATGGCAGTTTACTTCACCCGATCTAAAATCCTAGCTGCTATTCCACTGAAAAAGGGTCAGACGGTAATTGCAAAATGGTACACCGAGGAGTGCTTACCAAAAGTTTTCAAAACTTTGTTGGAAATTAGGAAGAAAAAGGATTTGCGGCGCTACTTTTTACATAATGATAACGCGTCATTCCACACTGCTGAAATAACGAGTAATTTTATTACGATCTTTCAGATCGAAGAAATACGTCCAGCACCATATTCTCCGGATGTAGCACCTTGTGATTTTTGGAAATTTCCAAAAAAGGAAAGGTCTTTAATAGCAACGAGGAGATAATTAGGTGGTTAATGCTAAACTTGATAAGCTTAAAAAGCAAGATTTTGAAGACTGTTTTCAGAAGGGAATCTATAGGCTTAAAAAATGCTTTGAAATCAATGGCGCTTATGTAGAGAAGATAAAAAGGACAAAGATTACGAATAAATACATAAATGATATTTTTTTCTTCTGTTCAATTTACCGAACTTTTGTTAACTCCCTCGTATATACATATATTCGCTGTACCCAGAACATACTCATTGAAAGTATGAGAAATTGTTCACTGGATATGTTTTCATCATAATTTTATTTACTCAATACTTGCGGGTGTACAACATTTTTTGTTTTATCATTGGCCATCAAATAAGAAGGTTTTCTAAGCTTTCAACCCTAGAATATACAACATACAAATGTCCATGTGCGTAGCAATCCGAGTCTAAATATGGACCACACACTTCCATAGATTGACCATGAACTTTGTTGATAGTGATTGCAAACACTAGTCGAACAGGGAACTGTAGTCACTTGAATTGAGAGAGAGTATCGGACGGAATTTTAGCGATTCGAATAATGAGGATATCTGCTCCTTTCAAAGGGCCGGTCAGAATTATTGCTTCCTCAGTAAACTTTTGACTACAGGTCGATTCATATTACGTAGCATTATAATGGGCACACTGATTTTCAAATTAATTATAAAGGATTTTCCAATGAGAGCTATTATTTCGAATAGCCTTCCTATGTCGGTAGATGTCACTTTTGTAGCTGTAGCGGTTATAAAAATATATATGAAAATGGTGAAAACCTGGTTCGTAAAACTAAAACATTTTTCGGTCGCCGGGAAGCACCATCTCGGACTGCAATAATGAAATTGTTGGGAAATGCATGAAATGATCTGGACTTTCATCGAAAGATCAACTTGACTGATGAGGCCCATTTCCTCATCTCAATGGCTATGCAAAACTGTGCCTTTCCATCCTAAACGTACAACTCAACAGTTACTGTGAATGGGTTGCACTATCGAGAGATGATTAATGTCTTTTTATGGCCGGAATTGGATCGTATTGATCTGGACAATATTTACTTTCAACTACACGGTTTCACAGAATCAAAGAAACCAACGATCTCTTAAAGAAAAAGTTTCCGGATCGTGCTTTTTTACGAATATATTAAAATGAATGCCTCGAAGTAAGCCAAACGCACTATTCAGAAAGTAATAATATTTCGAACAAATTGGAGTTGTTTTCAGGTCTCTAGTAAATTTCCAAAAAGCCACCTATGTACTGGTCCACTTCCCGATATTCCCCCCAGGAATCATAGAAACAATCTGACAAAATTTAAAGCCAATCAGTTGATAACTTTTGGAGAACATCGGATCTTTACAAACGGATATTCGATTTTTATAAATAATAATATTTATACTTTTTTAATATAATACTTAAAATTATTTTCTTACTCACCATTAAACCACTCCAATAGGGATTATATTGTATGGCCGTATTTGGCGCTAAGCAGAATACCCAAATTGCTAGGAATGATATTAGTAAACCAACTATTATCTCCAGTATGAGCAGCCAACGGGCAAGATTCGGATATTTGAAATTCATTGGATTCGGATGCTGTGCGGCTGTGTATAGAGAATGTACCATTTTTTGTTAAACAAAAGTGAAAAAATGCAACAAACAAAAAGATAAAAAAGAAAAAAGTTCAAAATTTCAAATAAATTCTGTAAAAATTCTGTTTTATAAAAAACTATTGTGTATTCTGTAAAAGTGTAAAATCTACTAACCGCGCTCACTTCAATGGGATACCAGTAGACCGATTATCACTAGAACTGATTATTTACATTAATTTGTATTTGTTGTTGTTATTTTATTGTATTATACTATAAAGTAATTAATTTGAAGTAAAATACAGGAAAAGATATTGAACTTGACTTGTAGTTGATATATAATATGTATGTATGTATGTATGTATGTTTGAGGTCGTTAGTTATTAATTCAAATAAGTGTGCAACGTCGAAAAGGGCAATTACAACAAAAGTCAATGAGTTTATATGTTATACTTTGTGTACATGTTATTGTTTTTTTGCAAGCTCATTTAATACTAGTACTAGTTTGAACTCTATTGGTTATTAACTATATTTAATTGTTAGTAGAAGAATTATTAATTCTCTAATCGTAGACATATGTATTGTGGTTCAGGAAATAAGTATCTGTGCAGAGAAAAATGTTCACGGAAAAATTTTCAAAAATCTCGTTTATTATGGCATAATCCTTGTACCAATTATATATGTTTTTTTATCTTTTTATCGCAATATTTTTAACCGTACTTACTATATTTAAAAAGCACATATGTATGTAGAAAAGGGTTCAACAGTCTCGTTTTCCATGGGACATATCTTATAATATACATGTATAGGTATGTTTTCAGGCAGAAAGTTTTAAATTTTGTTTATCCAAATACACATTTGCTTAAAAAAAAAATAATTTACAAATGTTTAATAGTCTCATTGTCCATGGATCCCATTTAGAAAAATTTTGTACATAATTTTTTATTCAAAATTATTTGGTGGGAGTAAATCGTGTAGTTATTTTTTAATATTTTCTTTCGTTCGAATATTTAGAATTTACAATTTTTAATAGTCTCGTTTTCTGTGGTACAATTCTGGCAATTTTTTTTCTGCCCCAGGCAACCTAAATAACTTTTACTTAAATATATTTTTTTGGTGAAATACAGGGTCCGCCATCTAACATTTTTTTTTTGAACTAGTGGTTATTTTGAGGGTGGTAACACTGATTTTACATCTGATTTGACAGAAAGTTAGTTTTATTCTTCCGCTGAACGAAAATGGTTGTGTATACGATTGAGGAACGGGCAGATGAGCGCTTGGCCGAAGACCCGGAATTTTACCAAAAAATCATCTTTTCCGACGAAGCTCATTTCCATCTTGGCGGCTACGTCAATAAACAAAATTGTCGTATTTGGGGGACGGAAAACCCGCACGTGATCGAAGAGAAGCCAATGCATCCTCAGATAGTTACTGCTTGGTGCGGATTTTGGGCCGGCGGCATCATTGGCCCATTTTTCTTCGAAAATGCGGCAGGAGCCGCCGTTACGGTAAATGGCGAACGCTACCGCGCCATGTTAACGGATTGGTTCTTCCCGGAAATCGAAGAGGAGGACTTGGACAACATTTGGTTCCAGCAAGACGTCGCTCCGTGCCACACAGCCAACGTTACGATCGATCTTGTGCGCACTGTTTTCGGAAAAAAAAGTTACGTGGCGGACCATGTATTTTGAAGTGCTTTTATACTCTTATATTTGAAAAAAATTTACTTCTTAATAGTCTCGTTTTCCGTGGGACAAGTCGTGTAATATATGTGTATAAAGTAATTATTTACACGTTTTACTAATCCCGTTTTCCATGGGAAAAGTCTGGTATTATATTTTTTAGTCACCGTAAATATAAATAATTTATTTTTTCAACACAACCGGGAATGTAATATTAAAAAAATTAAATTATTGTAAATAATTAAATGTAAATGTATTTGTTGGTGTATTTATTAAAAAAATTAAATTATTGTAAATAATTAAATGTAAATAGGTGTATTTATTGGTCATCACGAAACCCTAATAAAATTTTGTGTAATATTTTTCGAACATTTTTAAATGGACTTATTATGAGTCTTTCCAAAGGAAAACAGGACAGCTTTAAGCATAAGCTATGAAACTACCTGTGCGTTCAGGTATCTGGAGATCTGTAAGAACGTTTTGTAGTTGGAGAGGTTTCTCAAGATATTTTCCTGAACATATCTGTAATTAGGTAGTTTTTTCCCTAGTTTAGGAATAATTTTTTTATTAATGTTAATAAAAGACTATTTTTACTACCATAAAGAATATGATGTTAGAAGGTGTCGCCGATGAATGACCCCTCTTAAAATAACATATATGTACACCTATGTATACCCACCACTGTTAATGTAGAAATCTGTGCGCTTTTATGTTATTAAGTTTTAATAATAAAAGTTCAAAAGCAAGTTCATTAGTAATAAAAGGATTGATTACAAACAATCAACAGTTATTAAGGATTTAATGTCTAAGCAATAATAAAAACAAAGCATTATGTAATACTAAAAAGTAAATTTAAATAAAAAGCAAGCACTTGTAATAACCATTGAGAAAACGTAAATATTTACATACATACCTACTAAATGTGAACTATAAATATAAATTGTCTTGTACTACAAAGAGGGAAACCAAATTAAATGAAATTAAATTAAATGGAGCGCAAATCAAAAGCCGTAATTTTTAAGCGATTTAATAATTATTTAAGCGAATTTCCTTTTTGAATTTTGTTATTGTCAATTATGTATGAAACAAGCACCTTGCCACTTACCTGGATATGTTTTATTATTTACAACTAGCATGCGACTGTGCCTTAAACTATTTCTTGTTGGAGTATGTCGGCCCGCAATTTTACTACCTTTTATATTCTGCGGTACTGTGGTGGACATGTAAACGGCCTAAAATGAAGATATATAATAGATATAGATGCATTAAACGTAAAACTAAATAAATAATATAAAAAAATAAAATAAATAAAATAAAAAGAAAAAAATAAAATAAAATATAATAAAATAGAATAAAATAAATTGAAACGAAATATAATAAAAAAAATTTTAATAAAATAAAATATAATAAAATAAAGGGAATTTAAATAAAATAAAAAGGAATAAATAAATAAAATAAAATCTAGCTAAACAGAATAAAATAAAACAAAATAAAATAAAAGCATATAATAAAACATAGAATAAAACTAAATTTAATAACATAAAATATCAAAAAGAAAAATAAAACGAAGCAAACAAAATGAAATAAAATAAAACAAAATAAAATAATATAAAAAAGTGAAATAAAATAAAAAAAAATAAATAAAATAAAATAAAAAAGGAAAATAAAATAAACTAAAATAAAATAAAATAAATTAAAATAAAATAAAATAAAATAAAATGAAGTAAAATAAATAAAATAAAATAAAATAAATTAAAATAAATAAAAATAAAATAAAATGAAATAAAATAAATAAAATAGAATAAAAAAAATAGAATAAAATAAAATTTAATAAAATAAAACGAAAAAATGTTTAATAAAGTAAAATGAAAAAAATAAAAAAAAATAAAAGAGAATAAAATGTAGCAAAAAAAAAAAAATAAAATAAAGAAAAATAAAAACAATAAAATAAAATTTAATAAAATAAAATAAAATAAATAAAATGAAATAAAATATAATAAAATAAAATAAAATAAATTAAAATAAAATTAAATAAAATAATATTTAGCAAAATAAAATAAATAAAACAACTTAAAATAAAACATAATATGAAATGCAATAAAATTAAATAAATTTAAATAAAATAAAATGAAAAAGCAAAATGAAATGAAATAACACTAAAGAAAACCTGATATAGAAATAATAAAAATAAATTAAAAATAAAAAAATAAAATTTTAAATAATGTAGGAAAAAAAAATAATAAGAAAATCAAAATTAAATAAATAATAAAATGAAATAATATAAAAAATATAAAATAAAATTTAATATAAACTACAATAGAATTAAATGAAGTAAAATAAAATTCAATAAAATTAAGTAAAATAAAATAAAAAGATCCCTGCCATAAGAAGTCTGATGAGGAGATATGGTTATTTCCAAAACAGCTGTCACTTCTACCAATTTTCCTTGTTGTATAACCAAAAAAAGCATTCAATTTATACAAACAATTCATATGCTTATAAAAAACTCATAACAATAAAATATGTAATTAATATAGTATTGCAAAATAGAAAAAAGAAGCAAAGGTTAATCAGGGCTGTATTCTTTCGACAGATTTCAAGTCAAACAAAAAATATCAATCGTTTCGATTGAGACATTTGGAAATGGTATCGCTAAAGCAGTTATTAAAATAAATTTTACTTCGTTATTAACGTTAAATCGTTAATCAGATTATGGTAAACGTTAAAATTGAAGTGTGCTCTAATATAACAGCAAGCAGCCATTTTAAAATTAACCTTAACCCTGAGTTTGTGCGGTTTCAATATTAAAATTTATTTCGATAACATGGCGCCGTAACGAAAAACATTTCTATAAGTTAAGTTTTTATATTAACAAAACAAAAGGATATTGTTGCATTGTTGAGCATAATTGATGTAAATTAAATTAAAGTAATTAAAAGAAATATAACAATTTTTTTTTCACGAAAATTAAAGTAAAGCAAAAAAATTAAATCAAAGTAAATAAAAAAATTTATATATATAAAATTAAAAAAAATTAAAATATTAAAATAATAAATAAAACGAAATGTGAAAAAGTAAAGTAAAAGTAAAAAAAACGTAATTTATGGTAGTTAAATCAAACAGAAAAAACGTAAAATAAGTCAAACTTAGACTATAAAATGCGCTTCTTAAATTTCAATTCGAAACTCTGCTGGCTTTGAGTAAAGAGATCACACTCGCTTTAGGTCATCAGCACTTATATTACTTTTCATCTGTTATTCATTTTTGTAGACTTTTGACTCATTTGAGCTTCTATATGAATTCATAGTATCAACCATTTTGTATTGTAACTGAAATCTCATTCTAAATAAATTTCTTAAGCATAAATACGCCACTGTGTTTAAAAAATTTTCCACATGCATATAATTCTCAAGATCGAAAAAAATGAATATTGATAATTGGTAATTATAAGAAAATAAAAATACATCTACATACATACGAGTATACTTAAAATTCAAACAGCTTTAATTTTTGTTTTGAAAATTGTTTATTGAAAAAAATGTATAATTTACATATTGAATATCAGCTACAGCTTTGGCTTGAAAATTTATTTTTAAATTTAATAATTGTTTACATATTTTCTACGCATAAATACTTAAAATAATCTACAATATATTTTTTTTAATATTTGTACTTATAAAAGAGATTTTTAAGCTAACATACACTTATATACCTTATCGATAATAATATAATTACTGTAGATAAATTTTTTAAAAATAAAGTTTCCTTACATACATATGTATATAAAATAATATAAATTTTTATAAATATTTATACATATATTTAGAGGCACAAATCTTCAATTTTATATCTAGATATCCTAAAACTAATCTTTTTGGTTTCCCACGTTTTCTTCAAACTGAAGACGTCTGCGGACCCGTCCGAATTGCCGCCAATCACGCAAACCAAGTTTACGCATTTCATGTCGAAGTCTACCCAAAGGGTGTTTACTTTTGGGCGTCTCACAATAATCAGCAGTTGATAAATTTTCAGTGTTTTCAGCTTGTGCCAGCAAACGATTTATATAAATGAAATCATATTCAGTAAATGCTGTTGTGTGTTTCGGCTGAGCGGTATCGTCTAAGAAAGTCTTCACTTGCACCAAATAGAAGCGATAAACGGCGAAAAAAGTATAAATGCAAAACTTCAAGAGTAACGCTATCACTAAAATTTTCAAAACGAGGTAAATCAAATCGTTTAGATTTTCCATTTTTTTTTTATTTTTTTTTTTTAAAGTATTTTCGAAATTCTGAAATTTGAAATTTAGTAGTGACACAATGAGCTCCGTATGTCAACTGAAATTCCATCGAAATACGAGGACCTTTTATAATGAATTTTCAGGTTAATTCGAAGAAAGTAAAATATTGCCTGGACATAGATATACATATAAGTATATCTATTTATGTTTTTTTTTATCTATATATATGTATTTTTTTTACATCTGTTTATTATCGCGTTTGTTTGTTTCTAAGCAAGTAATGCAGGCATGCATTGTTATTGCTGTATATTGTAAGCGATTACTGCGGCAGTAGCAGGTACATACATACATACATATGTACATAACTATTGTATTGATATTTGTTTTATAAAAACAATGTGTGACCTTGAATTCTGCATTGAAATGATAATAAAGAGATAAAATGGTTTAAGCCTCTACGAGTAGATGAGTGTATGTATGTCTGTAAATATGTGTGCATGCAAGCAAAACCGAACATGTTTGTTATTCGTAAATTTTCGCTAAATAATGCTATGAGAAAATCTTCTTACATATGTATGAATGTATGTACGTACATACATACATTTGCATGACTAGACATGTTTTATATATATATATTTTTCATTTTCCGAAAAATCTTTGAAAAGAAATATGTAAATACTCAAGTAAATTTCCAAATTTTAGACCTAATAATTTATTAAATTACATACATATATTTGTTTATCAATTATATCTGACTTGACTTGATGACCATTTTGGTTCCTACATACATATGTACGTAAGTACCCTTCCGTCTTGAAATCTGCTGTAATAGCCGGACTAGCCATTTATATGTCTCACAGCCGTTCCCCGGACTGGATAAGGGATGCCGCTGCGGTGTGGGGGTTCCTGAATTTTCCCGCGGTAAGGCATACCCGTCGTAAGAGACCACTAAAATCCAAAAGTTCCCGCGATAATCGGGTTTTTATAGCTGAACGACTCGGATTTTTATCCTGCCAAGGGCTGGAGCTCATTTAAAATTCGTTTATAAAAGTCAATACTGGCAACCTCAGGCAATCAGCTGAGACGAAAAAAACAAATCGGCGCAGTTTTCTACAGAAAAAATGTCAGTAATGATATCGGCAAGGGGTGGCATGACGCTCTCATAAGATAGGCTCTGACAGCTGAATTCTCTATTTTTCTGTCCACAAATGCGCTTTGCTCTTGAACTCTCGCTATAATTTCCATTCCAATTACGTTGCATTTGATCGCAACGTTGCTGGATGCGGCTATCCACTTCATATCAACATTCCTACCAACCTTGCGGCAATGAATCGTTTCTCTAGCTCTTCCACTTAGGAAGTTAGCAACGCCACAATTTTCTTATATCGAGCTGTTAAAGAGCGCTCTCAGAGAACATAAGTACACGTCGAGTAGAAAACTCTTTGACTGTCTTTTATGATTGCAGCTTTTCGTTGCCGAACTTGCAGCGGGCGTTCTTGACTAATCAGAAGCGCGTGTCGATGTTAGGTTCTCGGAACGTGCGCTCAACTGGAACATTGGAGACATGCCGTCTATCTAACGCAAAATGGTCGATTTGATTGAGATGTTTCGCAGTCAAACGAAGCGGTGTTGCTTCACCATGAAGACAGTATTTTCTGACTGTTGTAACGCAGATAGTCAGAGCTAGACAATTACGACTTCCCCATGAAGAGACTGGACATTCCTGGTGTCCTCATTTTTGAAGATTTCCTACAACCCAAGGTTCGCCTTCGCACATTTTAAATCACTTGGAAGCTGATTTTTGTTATGTTGAAGTTTATTGTAGGACGTCTCTAGGCCACCATATTTGGAGTATTTTTATTTAAGTATAATAATTTATCTCTTACGGAACGCGGATTCTCACACTTTTATAAGACTTGCAAAGATTAATTTATTAGTAATGTAACTCAGTATTTAAAAACTTACTTACGTTCATAAGTCCATACAAATTTTTTAATAATAAATTTCAGCGCACGCAATGACATCAAGTCACAAAAAGAAGCGATTTAATGTCATGTCAAAAATACACCCGGATGGCTTGACATTCCCTGCCGAGGGACAGCGGCAATTCAAAAATTTTAGTTTCTATTTTTAGTTGTTTTAGTTTCTATAAATTTGGTTGGTTTTCGGATCAGGACTCGAACCCGTATTTCAGGATGTACTAATAATCACACGGCTATTGAAGAGTAATCGATAAATTACATAAAACTAACTGTGACAATAGCGCACCAGTCGGTTTTTCAAAAACTTTCGAAGCGGGTTCCATGATCTAACAGGCTTAGCTGTTGTTCAATTATTCGCTGAAAAAAATCAAAACCGCCGTACTTACCATACATATATCTCATCCAGCATATCGTGCTTGGATAGGTTATGTTCTTTCGTAGAGAGGGAATTTACTTTTTAATAGCTCTGGGAATAAATCCGAATTCGTATGTCGGATAAGTAAGATATCTCGTTTTATTTTAATGATCTGTAAAGACTGAAAAGTCTTGGTACACCATCCAAAGACAAAACTGACTGTTAAACATTTCCTTGAATTTTGTCAACCACATACGTGGAGCAAATGATGCAGTATTTAGTTTTGAAACACACTTATGTGCCGAAAATGTTCTTTCCAGTAAATTGACTGCCCTCATAATTAATTACCCTCATACATATAAGAACGCAGCAATTTACTTTTAAAATTTTCGTCATTCTTTGATTATTTATAAACTGCTTAATAGGAAGAATAGGCTCATGACAGTGCACGAACTTAAAGAACTACTGCTCACGCTCTCATGCGGTCATAAATTAGAATTTAATAATACAGTGAATACTTTATTTTCTAGCAATAAATTCTATCGCTACATTAAAAAAAATTACATTAACAAAATAGAAAATTAAATTAAAATAAAACAAAATTAAATAAAATAAAATAAAATACAATAATATAAATTAAATAATAAAATAAAATAAAAATTCAGTAAATTGAAATAAAATAAAAAATAAAATAAATTAAAATAAAATAAAATAAAATAATATAAAATAAAATAAAAAAAAGCAAAGAAAAAAATAAAAATAAAAAAAATAAAATAAAGAACAAACAAAATAAAACAAAATAAAGTTTAATAAAATAAAACAATATTAAAAAAATAAAAAATTTATAAAAAAAATAAAGTCAAAAAAAAATTAATGTATAAAGTAAAAAAGAACAAACAAAATACAATAAAATAAAAAAAAAATAAAACAAAATGAAATGAAATAAAATAAAATAACATAAAATAAAATATATTAAATAAAATAAAATAAAATGAAATAAAAAATAAAATGAACCAAAACAATATAAACTAAATTAATATAAAAATAATTTAAAAAAAAATTAAATTAAATAAAACACAATAACATAAATTAAATTAATATAAAATTAAATAAAAAAAGAAAACAAAAATAAAATAAAATAAAATTAAAAATACAGTAAATTGACATAAAAAAATTTTTAAATAAATTAAAATATATATAATAACATAAAATAAAATAAAATTAAAAAAATGCAAACAAAAAATAAAATAAGGAAAAACAATTAAAAGAAGATAAAATAAAAGAAGCTAATATAAAATAAAATATATTAAAGAAATGTAAAATAAACAAAAATTAAATAAAATAAAATAAAAAATAAAGGAAAGTAAAAAAAATAATATAACTTAAAATAAACTAAAATAAAATAAAATAAAATAAAATAAAATAAAATAAAATAAAATAAAATAAAATAAAATAAAATAAAATAAAATAAAATAAAATAAAATAAAATAAAATAAAATAAAATAAAATAAAATAAAATAAAATAAAATAAAATAAAATAATATAAAATAAAATAAAATAAATAAAATAAAATAATGAAAAAAATAAAATAAAATAAAATAAACTAAAACAAAATAAAATAAAATAAAATGATATAAATAAAATAAGATAAAATAAAATAAAATAAAACAAAATAAAATAAAATAAAATAAAATAAAATAAAATAAAATAAAATAAAATAAAATAAAATAAAATAAAATAAAATAAAATAAAATAAAATAAAATAAAATAAAATAAAATAAAATAAAATAAAATAAAATAAAATAAAATAAAATAAAATAAAATAAAATAAAATAAAATAAAATAAAATAAAATAAAATAAAATAAAATAAAATAAAATAAAATAAAATAAAAAAAATTAAATTAAATAAAACTAAATAAAAAATAAAATAAAGTAAAATAAAATAAAAAATTAAATAAAATAAAATAACATAAAGTAAAAAAACTAAAATAAAATAAAATAAAACAAAATCAAACAAAATTAAATAATATAAAATAAAATAAAAGAAAATAAAATAAATTGAAATAACTAATTTAAAATAAAATAAAATAAAATAAAATCAAAAATACAGTAAATTGAAATAAAATAACAAAATTCAAATATATTAAAATATATAAAATAATATAAAATAAAATAAAGTAAAGTAAAACAATTAAAATAAAATAAAATATAATAAGATGAAATAAATAATATTAAGGAAATATAAATTAAAAAAAAATAAAATGAAACAAAACAGAATAAAATAAATCAACTAAAATAAAAAATAAATAATTTGACAAAAAAAATTTAAATACATTTAAATTGAAATAGGAATGAATGAAATAAAATAATATCAATGCATTTAATAAAACAAGTGAACAAAATTTGAAGCACTCACTTGTGATGGCTGCAATGTATCAATATCATTTAGCGGTAATTGTTTATATGCGGCATGTGAAGATGACAACGACACCTTTGCGGCATCCGAGGGCGATGATGGTGATGGCGGTGTATTCGATTGCCTTGAACTCGATGAAAACGCGGCTGAATCGGGTGCAATCGAAACAGCGCCATCCGGCTGAGTGGGCGAAGTTGTGGCGGCGGCCGTCATTCTCGATGGCATTCCAACGGCATCCACTACATGTGTAAGTAGTAAAGTTTTAATTAGTAGAAGAAGAAGATAAATATTTGCACATATATTATTATTTTTTTATGACACACATTAACCTACCTGACGGTTTGGGCGGTAATGCAGGTGGCGTACCGCCGTTATTAAGGCTGCGGAATATAGCGCTATTCTCTGGTATATTCTGATACGTCGGTTGAGTCTTTGGCGGTGGCGTCGGAGCTGTGGTCACGATTTGTACTTTTGGATATTGATTGTCGATGAGTAGGCGTGGCGATGTGGTGGTGGTTGACGTAAATTGTTGTTGCTGTGGTTGTTGAGCAGCAGCGTCTTGAGCGTAACCGTTTAAACCGAAAAACTTCGATTTAGCATCATTCAATGCGGCTTTCACCGCAGCTATACTCTGACTGGCTTCGTAAAGTTCCGATTGCGAATGTTGACTAAGCGGTCTTTGTGTTGGACTTGCATTCCTAACCGCTGCATTTGCAGTGGCTGAAGACGACAGCGGCACTGCTGATGTTGGCGACGCTAGAGCCGAAGCCGGAGCCGGAACGGAGGCTGGTGCTAGTACAGGAGCTGGCATTGTGATTGACGTGTTCGGTTTTTTTAACCGTTGATTATTGCTATTGGTATATCTGCTATTGCTGTTGTTGATATTCTGTGGTGTTGCTAGTGGTGTATTTGTTGGAAAATGCAACGCTGGCGCTGTTGTTGTGTGATCAGTGAAGCTTGACGCCACCAACGGTTGTTGTTGTTGCTGCGTCGACTGTGGTTGGTATTGCTGATTCAAGCACGGAAGCGTTTGTTGTTGTTGTTGTTGTTGTAAAAGCGGTTGTTGTGACTGTTGTTGATCTGTCAGTTGCTGATTGTCATTAAACTTGAATGTGATATCGGCATAAATGGGTGAGCTAGTTGCACCATTCGCTGCGTTCGCCGACGTTGTCGTTCCCCTGCGTACGACAGCAGCTGTTGGTGTTGACTCTGCTGACTTAACACTACGCCCGGCTTTCGGCGTACTCGTATTTATTGTTCTGTTGTCGTTTGTCGTTTTCAAATTGTCGTAGACACTCGCTGGCCTGTCGTCATACACTTCCATATTGTGCGCCGATGTGTGCATGAAGGTATTGGCCCGCTTCAATCAGGTGGTTCTCATTAAAGCCGGCGCTATATATTTACATACATATATATATATATATGTACTTGTATGTGATTTGATTTACTCTCTCGTCTCGGCTCTTGGCTTGCGTGTGTGTAAGTAAGTATTAATATGTAGTTTATAATGTTACTTTTTGTTTCTACTAATTATCTCAGCTCATTGAAGTGCACTGAGCTATGAAGCTCAAAACAATTGTCGTGTGTGTGTGTGTATGTTTGATTGTTTAACAGCTGAAATGGGGAAATAACAAAAAGCTATTAAATTGATTATATTTTTATTTACAGCGAAACATGAATTATTCTTATAAATAATATAATTGGTTTGTTCTAAAAAAAGAGACAAAAAACACGGTAAAGCGTTGCTTATGACACGCTCTCACTTACAAACATTCATACATTCATTCGGTACAAGCACACCTGGAAGCAAGCATTGACGAATTGGTTTAAATAAATCACACTTAGTCCCGTTGATTAAGTGTTAAAATACACTAACTACAAATTAGAAGATTAAAAA
Source organism: Ceratitis rosa (assembly GCA_037013455.1). Taxonomy (NCBI): domain Eukaryota; kingdom Metazoa; phylum Arthropoda; class Insecta; order Diptera; family Tephritidae; genus Ceratitis; species Ceratitis rosa. The sequence goes on from JAWMAG010000046.1 coordinate 11,085,445, forward strand.
AAAAAGTTAATAAAAAAGTATAAAAAACAACATAAAAATTGAGGAAAATTTTTTCGAAACGAAAAGTTGTAAAATTTTTTTAATTATTAAATATCGACAGAATACTTAAAAATCAATTTCATCAATAATTTGCTTGAGAGTTTTAAAGGTAATATTGTGTAATTTACCTTCTGCTCAAATATAAACGAGACTGGCTCAATAAAACAAAAAGGGTTAATTATTCTTCAATATTTATATTATCCCCTTCAAAATAGTCACCATTAGAGCCGATACACATATGCCACCTTTTTTTCCAATCTTCATAACACTTCTGGTAGGCCGCTTTAGGTATGGCTTTCAGTTCCTTCTTCGAATTCTCTTTTATGACTTTAATCGACTGAAAATGCTTTCCACGAAGCGGCAATTTGAGTTTAGGGAAATGAAAAAAGTCACACGGTGCCATGTCGGGTGAATACGGTGCTTGCAGAACAATATTTACGTTGTTTTTGTTCAAATAATCGCGTACAAGACGAGACGTATGAGCAACAATTTTGGAACAAGTCGAGCAGACACACGTCTCATGCCCAAAACATCGTGAATAATGCTATGAGCGGATCCATTTGATATGTTGAGTTCACTAGCTATCTCTCTTTCAGTCACACGACGATTTTCCAACACAATTTTCTTTACTTTTTCGACGTTTTCTTCGTTTATTGACGTTGCTGGACGACGATCATGGGGCAGGTTCTCCAGCGATGTACGGCCGTCCTTGAACGACTTATACCAATCAAAAATACGTGCACGTGATAGACAAGACTCCCCAAATGCCTTCTGTAACATTTTCATTGCGTCCGTCGCACTTATTCCATTGCAATAACAAAATTTCAAACAAACTCTTTGCTCAAAGTTAATTTCCATAGTAAAATTCGAAAAACACACTCGAAGTTGACTTGTTTATAGTGCCGTAAAAAAAAAAACTATGTGACAGATCGCGCTCAAATTTGACATGTAAACATATAACAGTCCTGCCAACCTAAGCAAAAAAAAGTATGACCATATGTATTGTCCTTGTCGAGTTATGGATAAAGTCTCGTTTATATTTGAGCAGAAGAAGATATATCGGACAGTTGGGCTTAAAAATGCTGACGATGGCAGGGTGTTTTTAAATATCTACCTCACATCTCGCTGAGACTCCACTGCTAATCTCGAATAGTACAGAATTGGTCCACTCGAATAAGTTGAAATTTATGCTCTTCAAATAGAGCTAGAAAATACCGATTAGAGATCTGCCTACTGTGGTAACCAAAGCAAAATTTATGGACATAAATCTAGACTAGAGATTGAGCTAGAAAGCTAAAGCCAGTAAATATATATTAGAAGGCTTTCAACTCATTCTATTCGTGTAAAAAAGCTATTTGTAAGAGTCGGTCCCCAAGCCCAAAGAGCTGTCACTTTTAATACCAATACTTTTTTATAGAGTGGCGGTAAACTAGATGATCTTCAGACTTAGTATCCTGAAGCGGTGGAAAGATGTAACCCGCAACATCTTATCACTGCACTTTGTGGGTTATCAGGCCGACATTTTGCTCAACAGAATTAAATCAAGTAGTAAATGAACTCGGCGACTCGAGACGTATGCTTTCATACCAGGGAGTTTGTGTTGTTGTTGTTGTTGTTGTTGTTGTTGTTGTTGTAGCGGGTTCATCCAACGGGACGTTTAGGAAACGAGCTGTTTCGACAGAGTCGGATCAGAAGGACCCCTGTTAGATGAGTTGGTTTTAATGGACATGGAAAGTGGTGGTTAGTACCGCGCTGGGACTCATTGCATTGCCTGCGGGACATACATATGTTAAGTAAGTCGGGGTCAAGTCTGCATAGGTAGGAGTTAAGTCGACTACAAAATTCAGATTTTGATTGTGCCATACATACCATTTTAAAATTAGGGACGAATGATCAATCTCTGGTATTCTACAGCCATCTTATCTACTGCCTGTCTGCCTCTAAGAACATTTTATGACTAATTACGATGCGAGATTATTGCCTCAAATGTCGGGGTAAGTAATCCGAAAAAATGTTT
>JAWMAG010000046.1:11092500-11112593 GCA_037013455.1 Ceratitis rosa
GTTAAACAATGAGTTTTTATTTGCTTTTATTTTACAGTTTCTTTTTTTATTTTCAACGCGCCATCAGCCACAGGTGCACGAGACCTCGTCGCGAATTTCTTTTGTGTTTACTCACATCTGATAATTTTCTACGAGAAATCGGGCAGAGGTTTCTCATAAAGCTCTAGTAGTTTCGTGAAAAATTACATCAGAAAGAGCTGACCAATCTAAGAGTTAATCTTTGAATTGCTCTATTTATCTCTGAACAGGATAGCACCTCATAAACTTTCGTTTAGACGTGTGAAGATCGCTAAAGAGCGAGTTTTAAGTACAGTCTTCCACATCAAGCTTTGGGGAACAATAAGATCCCCAGAGATTCTAAAATATAAAACCGGAGCAGGAAAGCCTTCCATCTTTGCAGGTCCACAAAATGCTCTTGCTAAGCAGAGATGAGCCAAAACTGTGCTGTAGAATGCCAGGTCTCTACAAAGCAAGTTAAAAATACAGCTTCTCGACACAAACGTGTGCTCTTTCTTTGTGAATGAAAACATAACCGAAGCTTTTGAAATACCTATAAGACTGAACCAGGTTAGTTCAGGTTAAGCTGAAGTGGCTACTGGGCTTCAGCTCAACTAAACCACCAAACGTGCTTATTCTGATACCACTAAGGATCCCATTAGTCTCTACTCGCTGGTCAAACAAACGAGTGGAGTTGGCAAAACAATGCACTCGCCGTATCTTTGCACCCGCTATTTCACTAAATCACTAAATCTTGTCGCCCCTAGAGACTTTAGTCCACTCTTTCAAAGTGTTTCAAAGTGCGAGGCATTCGTTTCAGGTTTTTACCTCTTTCTACAACTCCTGTAGAAGTCATTTAATGGTACTCCCAGTCCAGACCCATCATTGAAGATATTTCTTTTCTTTTTAGTGAGATAAGTTCTCTCGACCTTCTTTTATACCATGCAGTTCAATTTACCCTAGCCACACTGCGACAGCTGATACTTATCAAACTCTCTTATAATGAACTTACAAGTGGAAAGCATCATGCCTGGACCATTCCATGGTGGCGAAAGTAAAGGAAAGTGGCCTTCCAGGCAAAGCTCGTCTACCATCTCGTTTCCTGGTATGTTACTGTGCTCCGGTACCTTTACCTGATTCAGAGAGAACTGCTTAGCCTTCACGTTTGATCCGCAAAGCGGCAATAAGAGCGAACTGTGCAAAATATAGGAGTTGAACTTGGTGTAAGGACACTTTATACTCTCCATCGGTGCTTCACCTTGACGTAATACTCATATAAATGGAATCAATTTCCAAAGATCAGGAGAAGTTTTAAAGATTAGCAGATCCGCCACTTTAATGCTCTGAGCTAATACAGCATAAAAAACACTTTAGAAGTAATATCCCGTTCATCCTGCCATCTTATTTCCATGTATTTTAATAAAGTCTGTTTCTCTTCTTCTCTTCATCTCTTCTTCAAAAGTGCAGGCACAGTTTACTCGATTATAGCCGAGTCCGCACGACAGTTGTATCTTTTTTTCACACAGATTGTTGCCAATTGGGTTCACCAAACAGAGGCACGTACTTTTTCACATGATTTTGTGAACAGAGTGTATGGCATGACTTAGCCAGCAAAGCCACTCTGTTTTAATTCAGACTTTAACAATGGTGTGTAATGGGGTATAATCCTGTTTCTTAATACAATACAGTTGCAAGGCTATACCCAATCCCTGCCCTTACGTACACGTCGTGCTCCCTAGACACGTTAGCGACCTTTGTGCAAGATACGGTAACCAATCAGCCTAGAGCCTGGGATCAGGGGTAAAAGCTTCAGTGGAGCTACTCCTAAGTATTTTTGTCTCTATATATAGAAACGTAGAAACCATATTCAATGAAAATCCGACAACAGCCTCGGATGAGAGACCACTATTTGACGACAGCAACGGCAAACGTAAAAAGGATTGTGATTTAAGAGCACGTACCTGGACTATTCAGTCCAAGCTGTCTAGCTGATTGGTGTTTTCGAAAAAGATTAAGGCTGCCATCACCGCCGTCAAAGGTTTGCGTTGGACGTGACAAGGACGGCAACATCGGTCCGATGTTGATGTCCGATTCTAGGTGGGAGATAGACTTACCCCAGCTGATGAACGTCTTCTAAAAATCCGTAACAAAGCGAAGTAAATCAACGTATCGCTGATGTGAAATGGACGAAATTAAGAACAAAAAAAAAATTTGCCTTTGCCCAGGCTCTTGAGAAGGAACAAAGTAATGAGAGTCTGCCCCAAAAATATATTTAAGAAGCGATTAAAAATGTGTTTTATTAATTTATTAATTTTAGTGTGTTAATAAAAACAACCTCTAAAATTGTAATTTTTTATAAAACTATAATTAGTAAAAAAACCTTTTTATTTCTTTTTTGATGTGATTTATTTGTTATTATTTTATTTATTTCTTCGTTATGCCCATATTAGTCTACCGCAACGTGTCTGTAGGTAGACGCCTACACGAGAAATACATTTTATTTTCAATTTTTCATTTCAAACATTTCTGCTGCTGCAGCGAGACCACAATTGAACAACTCAACGGACTGACCGCAGCCAAAACAGGCCGCAAACAAATTTACTAGTTGTACGCCACAAACGAAAAAAATAAAAAATAAAAAATGTAAAATAGTAAGCTATTGAAATTCATAATAAAAAATTGCCAGTGATTGTAGCACAGCAGCGCGTTGCTTTGTTTGGATTTTCAACGCCACTTCCCACAACAAAGCGCCATACCGATGCCGGTTGAAGGTACAGTGTGTTGAGATTGGGCTCACAATTTTCGGACCGAAAAAAGATAAAGCACAATAATGGCTAGGAGATGGTTTGTAAATTACTTAGGCCTTCCGGTAGCCTTGCCTCACTTCATATAATCCTCCCCTCCTGAAGGAACGTGGATTAAAAAACCACCTATTGTCTGGCTCCGTGGTTTATGGACGCTCCCTAGTGAGAGGTAAGAAACAGTTTGAAAGAGAACCCTTAATGAAAGAACTACAAGAAATTATATGCTTAACCACATAACATATTCCAAGCTCAATTGATTTTCTATATAACAAACAATAAATATTACGTGAGAGTTTTTCTTCAAGATGTCATTCGAGAGTTATTTGTATAGACTCTGCATCATGTTCAAAGCCACCTGACAGATTTCCCAAAATAACACACTGTTATTGACCAGCAAGCATTTTATTTCTTTTTTCTACTGCTACACCTTTTACGAAAATAAAGACTCGAAAGAGGAGTGTATTTGAACATAAATGTCATGGTAGTAAAAAATCTCACTGAAGTTGTAGTTAAAGCGTCGGCAATGATGGCATCAGTGGGCATATTTTTACACATTATGCTACAAGCAATTACATATCTAAACAAACATATACGTATACGTTTATATACTTTCAATGTTATTCGTGTCTTGCCCACCCACATGGTCGGTGTTGCAGTTGAATAACTCTGTGCGTATTATTAAAGGCGCTGAGCGGGAATGAATTTGGATAAATTTTCAGCGCTTCGGTGGTTTCATTATATTTTTCTCATTAATTTTACGCTCATACGGAGAGAGAGAGAGAGAGAGAGAGAGAAAGAGAGAGGGAGAGAGAGAGAGAGAGAGAGAGAGAAAGAGAAAAAGAGATATAAATGAGCACATTAAGTATAAATATTAAGCTGCTGAAACAATTCTTGTCTTTTTGAAACTCCAAATTTGAGAGAAAAATAGAGAAGGTATTAAAAATCTACGAGAAAGTACCTAAACACAAGTTTAATAGTTCAATCAGCCAATGTCATACCGAATCAGCTGATCGAACTTGTCTTATGAGAACGCTCTGCAAACTAAAATTAAACACCGCTTGACACTTTTGAAGGTCGTGAGAGAGAAATCAATAGTAAATGCAAATCAGTTTTCTAAAGAAGAAAAACTCAAAGAGTAATTAACATTTTAATTTCATTTTTGATCATAAGCTCAGCTCGTTCAGATTAATCCTTAAAAGCTACAGGCATAAATTGTGCTAATTATTTTCCCTTACGGAAGGTGCGAATGGAAGGAGGGGCGCCAGGTGATTTTAAGCTGACACGGATGCTTTAAGGTTTAAGAGTTTAATTTAGTTAACTCTACTATTTAATATTCTAATTTCAATTTCAGCAAATCTGGAGCCTAACTCGAAAAAAATACCCACTGAGTGAGACAAGTCTTCCACCCGAGAAAATAGGACAACATATATAATTTGAAGTGCATTTTTACATATATATTTCTCCTTGAAGCACAAAAAGGGTTGAATTTTAAAATACAGCACTAGGCGAGTGGAATTCTACTTCTTCAAGTGACTGTAGCTTTTTTATAAAAAAATATTAAACTAGCAAACCTGGCCACACAATGTTGTTAATTTCTGAATTTTCTTCAATTTAGGCGATGTCCTCTCTGCAAAGAAAGTATATTTGTATATCGAGCAAATCAAACTTGGTTCTAGGGCCAGGAAAACATCCAAAAACTTCAATACAATGAACCATGAATATGTATATTTTTTCAAAAATATCGATCCGCTTCCCGGAAAAAAAGAATTTCAAGTAAATGGAGCCATAAAAGCGATTTTTCGAAATGGATTAGCCCCTGATCTACTTTCCGGAATGAAGAATATGCTTCTTGCTAATCCAAGTATACACCGAATTTGAAGAAAATCGAACCTTAAAAAACAATTTCGAATATTTCGGAAAGCAGAGTACAGCCACTTATGTATATACCGAATTTTAAGGACTTTTTTCGTCTATTTTGTTCTCTGGTTCGCTTCCCGTATAATCCTTTTCAGGAACAATGGAAAGAATATTTCAAGTCAATCGGTCGAAAAATGCGCAATTTTTTGAACTAACGTCCATAATTTATGTATTTTATAATATATTATTTAGAAGAAGATTGTTTATTGATTCAAAATTCAAGAGTTTATTTACTTTAGCTCGTTGCGGATATGTCTGTCTTGACAAATATCATAATACGTAAATATATGTATATAAAAAACCATAATATATATTTTCTAAATAAAAAATTAGTAAATTTAATTTCTAAACAAAAAATGTTATTAAATATTTTCTAAAGAAAAAATAATAATTTTAATTTCTAAATAAAATTTGTTTTAATGATATTCTAAATAAACGAAAATAGTAAAAATAACTTGTAAACAAAAAATGTTAAGAATAATTTTCCAAATAAAAATATGTATATACTATATTTCTGAATAAAAAATGTTAATAAATATTTTCTAAAGAAAAAAAAATTAATTTCTAAATAAGAAAGTTTATTATTTTTTATTCTAAATAAGAAAATAATAAAAATAATTTGTTAACAAATAGTGTAAATAAATATTTTTTAAATAAATACAAATAGTATCTTATTATCTAAACAAAAAATGTTAACAAATATTACAAAAAGAATAAAAATGTGTATAATATATTTCTGAATAAAAAATGCTAGTAAATATTTTTTAAATAAAAATAAAATACTTTAGTAGCAAAACATAATAAACTAAAAATGTTATTAAATATTTTCTAAAAAAAAGGTTGTGAAAATAATTTCTTAACAAAAATTCTAATTCATATTTTCTAAACAAAAAAATTAATACATAGTTTCAACAAAGAACAAAACAAAAAAAAATATTAAAAATGTTTTCTAAAATTTTAAAACCAGTTTTTATACACAAAATTGTGTTTTCAAATAGTATGAGAGCTTTCACAATAACCGCTTAGTACGATTGTTAGACTAATCATGCCAATTCCACGCCGTCATAGAAATTTAAAACAATTTCATTCACACTCTCATATACATATTAGTGCACATATGTATGTGTACACGAGTTGACTGGAAAACGCTGGAGTGCATAAATTCCAAATATTTTACATGCCAAGCTGCCGAAAAGTTAAAACCTTAAAACCTTTAAAAGAGTATATCGCAATACTTTTAAGTCAAATCTAGTGCGCTCTCTTCCCAACTATTTTTTCCATTCTCCCTCAACAAGAAATGAGTGAGAATCAACACAATATGTGTTTTTATGTTACGGTACAATATTTGTTTGGTATCTATTTGTTAACTTTTTTGCATTTTCTCATGTGAAAATATTTAATTTTTTATTATTTTTTGTATGCTTCGAAATGGCTTTTAATTGTTTTCTTTTATTTTATGGGTTTTTATTTTTATTTTTTTATTACCGGTGTTCTAAACAGCAGACATTGAAATTTTTTGTTTGTGTGGGCTGAGGTGTGGAGTATGTATGTATGTATGTATATATTTTTCGCCACTAATTTACATAAATTCTTGGCTTGATTGGATGGTAGTTCGTGCTGTTTTGTGAATTTAGCCTTTTTTGCTGAGACACGACTCTGTAGTTAAAGCGACAAATAAAGGTTTAAAAATATTAATTTTCTTCGCTTTATGTCTTGTACGGGTATATGTGGTGGTGTGTAGAGATGACCTAAAAATGGAAACTTTGCAAATTGTTTTTTTTTTTTTTTTTTTTTTTTTTTGTAAAAGGTGTGAAACACTGGCTCTTACTATTTAGTCATTTAACTGTAAGTGACTCATTTCTAGCTTAATCAAGCGTTACTTAAGTTTATTTTCGTTTCACACGTACATATGTATGTACGAGTATATGTACATTGTAAATATAATATTTATATACGAAGTATTCACGTTGTTAAGCGACCTTGTCTCGGTATCTAGAGGGATATCCATTTCGTGGTTTCAAAAGAAAACATTTGTATTTTGACATCTGTCAAACTCAACCGTCAAACCAAACATGTTTTGTTTTAGTTAAAAATCAGCCATTGTGAACATGACAAATTTTTAAATTTTTAAATTTGAAGTGAGTGGATCAGCTACAGATATTGCAAGGCTTATGCAGCATCATTTTGCTCCGTTCACTTCAATTATTGCTGCTAGCCGAAGAACCGAATATATCTATTCCTCGACGTTCGATTTGACACTTTAGGATATTTTTTTTTTGTAGAGCTACATGGAAGAAAGTGTTTATGCGGGCAAACCTTTAACTCTTGAGCACTAAAAACCCAACATTCGTCCAGTTATGGCTTGGATACCGCTCAATATATGTCAAAAAGTGGTCGAAAACTACCTTAAACCGATCGGAGCTTGCGAAAATTCGACAGGCGATCATTTGAACAGTGTAGTGTTTCACACTTATAATGTTAAGGTTCAAACTTTATTAAAAAAAAAATCATGAAAAAATTATTTGAAATGCATTTGATTTAGGTTAATTTTGGAAACCGCAAAATGTATAACTCTGTGTATACATTGTTACCTGTGGCGTCAAATCCCCCTGTGTGCATGTTCCATTGTTTAACCCATTTGGAGTCTAAGTAATAGATAACAGTGTGTGGTCCAATTGAATAATAAATAATAAATAATTTTTTTATATATGTACGAGTATGCACATAATTTTCTTTATTGCTCTCCTAGACACAGCCATTAGTATGTGGGAAAAATATGTATCACAAATTTCTTTGTCTTCTTTGTTTAAGGTTTTCATAGTTATTGTTATGTACATTTATACCTACACTTCAATGGAAAATCATTTTTTTTTTCGAATTTCAACATTGAATGAATGATAAGGTGTCGTGATATTTATAGTACTTAGGGTAGCTTGTGAAGGATTATTTTGATCAGTAGGACATTGATTGTCTGTCGCAAATGACTTTATAACTTTAATGTCTAATTAATTGAACAATTTATGGTAGTGAACTCAAGAATTATTCAGTTAAACTAAGAACCGAGAAAAATCATTTTTCACCTGGAGAAAAGACAAAGAACATTGCTGGTAGAATACAAGGTAATTTTTTTGTTTTAAATTAATTTTTTGAATTTGATTTATTTTATTTTAATTTAATATAATTTTATTTTATTTTATTTTCTTTATTTTAGTTTATTTTAACCTATTTTACTTTATTTCACTTCTTTACTTTATTTTATTTTATTTTACTAATTTAAGTTATTTAATTTCATTTAATTTAATTTAATTTAATTTAATTTAATTCAATTTTATTTTATTTTATTTTATTTTATTTTATTTTATTTCAATTTATTTTATTTTATTTTATTTTATTACATTTTAGCTTATTTTATTTTATTTTATTTTATTTTATTTTATTTTATTTTTTTTTTACTTAATTTTTTTTCTTTTATTTTATTTTATTTTATTTTATTTCATTTTAATTCATTTTATTTTATTTTATTTTTTTTAATTTTATTTTATCTTATTTTATTTTATCTTATTTTATTTTATTTTATTTTATTTTATTTTATTTTATTTTATTTTATTTTATTTTATTTTATTTTATTTTATTTTATTTTATTTTATTTTATTTTATTTTATTTTATTTTATTTTATTTTATTTTATTTTATTTTATTTAATTTTATTTCACTTTATTTTATTTTATTTTATTTTTTTTTATTTTATTTTATTTTATTTTATTTTATTTTATTTTATTTTATTTCATTTTATTTTATTTTATTTTATTTTATTTTATTTTATTTTATTTTATTTTATTTTATTTTATTTTATTTTATTTTATTTTATTTTATTTTATTTTATTTTATTTTATTTTATTTTATTTTATTTTATTTTATTTTATTTTATTTTATTTTATTTTATTTTATTTTATTTTATTTTATTTTATTTTATTTTATTTTATTTTATTTTATTTTATTTTATTTTATTTTATTTTATTTTATTTTATTTTATTTTACTTTATTTTAACTTATTAAATTTTATTTTATTTTACTTAGCTTTATTTTATTTTAATTTGTTGTATTTTATTTTAGTTATTTTATTTTCATCAATTTTTATTTCATTTTATTTTATTTATTTTATTTTATTTTATTTTATTCTTTTTTTTCATTTTATTTTATTTTATTTTATTTTATTTTATTTTGTTTTATTTTATTTTATTTTATTTTATTTTATTTTACTTTATTTTATTTTTTTTTATTTTATTTTTTTATTTAATTTTATTTTACTTTATTTTAATTAATTTTAGTTTATTTTTTTTTAGTTTATTTTATTATGTTTAATTTAATTTGATTTAATTTTATTTAATTTGATTTTATTTTATTTAATCTTATTTTATTTTCTATTTTTTTTATTTTACTTTGTTTCATTTTACTTTAATTTATTATATTTTATTTGATTTTAATATTGTTTTATTTAATTTTATTGCACCTCTAAAAGTCAATGAACAGCTGCGCTAAGGTTTTTTGGCAACAACAAAGTTACAACAAGTGAAACGTAATTATTTGCGAACAGTTAACTACAGAAATTTGCATTTATATGCTAAAATTCCTTTTTTATTTTAGTTTATTTTTTTGTTACCTCTAGAAATGAAGGGAAAGGTATAAACAGCAAACTAAAAAGCGCTAAACGAATATCTCGCGTTGACTGACCTACCAACAGTAATTTTGAATATATGTTAAATAGTTCTTGCAAATTTTCTCATGTATTGCCCATACGAGTATGTATGTACTCGTATGTAGGTATGTGCGTGTTTTCATATTTTGTTTTATTACTTTGTTTGATGCATTTTTCTACTCTCTCACCGCATTTGATGACTATGCGCTTGGCATAAAGTTGGCATGTCATGCGTTTAAGATATGCCATTAAGCCAAGCCAAGTCAAGCCAAGCCAAACCGAGCTGAGTGGAGCTGAGTCGAGCAATTCGACTAACAATGGAAAAGTGAAAAAGAGGTCAATTGCCTGGAATTAAATTCTCTTTTTTTATGTGCAACTGTGTATTTATTAATATACATACGTGCATATGTATGTTTGTATGCACAAAACACAATAAATTTATGCGGTTTTCTTTTAATGTTTCTCTTTTTCTTTTTTTTTTTTGTTCATTTCATTTCACTCTTTGTAGTTTTTGTCTAGATTTATGATTTTTTCGTGAACATATGTTTGCGCTTGGGCGTATATGTAGATATGTATGTATGTATGTATGTATGTATGTATGTATGTGCACTAAACATTATTTTAAGCTTTTGTGATCTCTGACGATGCATAAACGCCAACTATATGTGTATGTATGTAGGTGTATATGTACATATATAGACCAATGAATTGCCAGTACGTCAGTCAGTCAGTCAGTCAGGACAGACATGCGCCAGTTAATGCATTCGATGCGTGAAGTTGAAAAGTTTTCACCAAATGCAACATTGAATAATGAAAATAAGTATTAGCATTTGTTATGTATGTATGCATGTATGGTATTTACGGTATGTATGTGTGTGTGTGTATGCTCAGTTAAGTAGGTAGAATTTGTAGAAAATTACTCTTAACATGCCAAACCAAAAATATGCTGGCACTTCACGGTGTGATGCATGGTTAGTTAGTTACTAACAGATAAACATACATACGTACGTACGTATATGCATTCATCTAACGGTGTTTTGTCTTTCTTTCTAAATAGTTGCTGTCAGCTATTAAGTGAAATTCCGAATTGAAAAAAAAAAATAAAAAAAAAATCTGTAGGAAATTAGTAATTACTTACTACCGGCAACTGTTTAGACACAAAAAGCAATAAAAACAACAACAAAAAACGACAACAAAAACAAAAGGCTTTCCACTAGTCAACGTTGAGTTAAATCTGCTGAATAAGTGAAATAAAAAGCTTTCAAATCATAGTAACCGTTAAGGTCAGATATAATGATTTTATTTACGGTTAGAGGAAATAATTTGTAACGGTTAAGATGCTTCTTTTTCTTCACCTATATATACCAGTTGTTTTAAAACTAAGGAGCTTGATTTAATTGGTTTCGACGGAGCAACCCCAACTGTTTAAGGGTGCACTAGACTCTCTTTGGGGTGTAATGGTGTGTAGCCAAGCTTAAGGGCAATCAGTTAAAGTCACAGTGCTATACTTCATTTCTTCTCTGGCGCCCACGTCGCGCACCCTAGCAACGTGAGCAATTCCTTATGCAAGATCCGGCGATCAACCTATGTATAGCCCCGGAAAGACAGGAAGTTTCAATAGAGCCCCTCCGAAATATTCCGTTTAAGAGCTCGAGCTTCTCCACCAACATGAAATGGGAGGACCGAGAGCTTATTATGAGCTGCCTCTGAACGGCCGACGGATTTTAATGATTAGCTTTCACTTCATGCCAGAAAAACGAGGACTTGAAACTCTCTGCCGATGGGCAAATGCAATTAGAAATATTATTTTTTTATAATTTAGGATGTTGATCGAACCAGCACCAGCTCTCTGACCTTTAAAATGGTAGTACAAAATGAGAACCACTAGGCACCACACCTGGAATATCCGATCCCTTAATTGGGAAGGTACTTCTGCATTGATTGATGTCTCCTAGTACTAAAGGCGAACTACGCCGTCCAAGGAAAGGAGTATACGTGTATTCTTGTGATATCAATACAGATAGAGAAGCTCGAATTTGGTGGCTGATTCGTTGTTAAGAGAGAGAGAGACTCAATAGCCGGGTTCTGTCATTTGTCACCGTGGATGAGCCACAGTTCCGAGAGAATAGAAGGACGATATGAAAAAATACGCCTTTTATGAGCAACTTGTTTCTCCCACTAAGTCAAAACTCAGCTTGGGAACTATAAATCTACTGATGGTAAAGAAGGTTTTTTCGACACAACATTCGGAAAATTCAGCCTCCATGACGAAATATTGCTAAATTGGTTGATGTTTATCGAACGGAAGGTATGTAAGATGGGTAGTTGCAGCACGATTCCCAAAAATGGGGGCCCCCACAAGCTGTGTCAATTAAAGTGAACTAAGTCTTCTCAATATGTTAAAGACCAACAAATCCCACTGTCAACGAATTGATAGGGAGAAACTACACTACATAACTCAAATGACCGCTTCGCGAATTTTCTCAAACTTCATTCCGTTTGAGGTTTTTTTTGCGAGTTTGGCACATTTTTAACTGTATCTCAGCCACAACCTGAAGAATTTTGGTTTTCAAGTGACGAATTGACATCGCCAAGATGAGAGATTACGTGGCTGGGTAATTTTTCTTGTAAAAGCCATAATCGCTAGTGTTTTGTTACGTGTGGCACCATCTTGTTGAAACCATATATTGTTGTACAAGTCGTGTTCTTCAATGGCAGGCCAAAAAAGGTTTGTTTTCGTAAAACCATAACGGTACATTAGTGACAGACATCGCTTACGTGATTTTAGCCGAATTTATAACATCGCGCCAATCATTCCTTTTTCTCGATGCTTGGCGCTCATTAGAGATACCAAGTCCCCCCAAGACCCAGGTCCCTTTCTGCATGGTCTTTCCAACAGAGTGGAGGCCTTTCTCTTCCTCTGCTTCCACCGGTGGGTACTGCACAGAAACAGTCTCTTTAAATTTTTTTTTATTTAAGAATTGCTTGAGTAGTTGGATGATTTTTCCTTCCTCTGAAAGAACGAAACGTGGGCACGTTCGAAAAAACATTCCTGTGGAAGGTTTTAAAAATTTTAGCGCGTAGTGCGGTTGTTCAGCGATCCATTATATATATATATGTTTTATAGCCTCATCATTTTCAAAGGTTTTACCATTTAATGAGTTTTGTAAAGATGAAAACAAATGGTAATCTGACGGTACAAGGGCTATATGATGGAAGCATGAAAAGTTTCCTGCCAAGCTCTCTCAGTTTTTGGCGGGAGATCAAAGATGTGTGCGGTCTAGGATTGTCCTGGTGCTATATGACACCTTTAAGATTGACCAATTCTGGCCGTTTCTAGTTAGTGGATGTATTCAATTTGTCCAGTTGTTCACAGTAGACATCCTAATTAATCGTTTAGGTCCTTGGAAGCAGCTCAAAATATATCACACCCTTCCAATTCCACCAAACTGATAGCATCAGCTACTATTCATCAAAATAATATCAACCTTTGAAGTGGCTTGTGACGTTTCGTCATATTTGGATTAAGATCATTTTCGATTGACGTTGCTGTAAACAATCCATTTTTCGCCTCCAGTTATGATTTGTTTCAAACACGGATCATATTCATTGCGTTTAAGATGCATATCACAAGCGTTGAAGCGCCTTGTTAAACGAATTTCTTTCAATTCATGTGGTACCCAAATATCAAGGTTTTTTACCAGTCCAAGACGTCGTATATGGTTATGAACGATTGATTTTGGTATACTTAACTTCTCTCCAATCTCACACTCAGTTGTATCACGATCCGATTCGATTAAGGCCTTGATATCGTCATGATCAACTTCACTCGGCCGACCTGAACGTGGCTTATCTTTAATTTAAAAATCTCCCGAACCGAGTTTGACAAACGAACTTCGACACCGTGTTTTTTTAGAGGGCCTATCACCATACGAATTATGCAACTTTTTAGCAATCTGAGCTGCATTTTTTCCTTTAAGGAAATAATAAAGTAAAATATGGCGAAAATGTTTTTTTGTGGGCTGCATATTAAAATTAATGCCAAACAAACAAATATCAACAAAATTACGCGTACCTTTTGTCTAAAGCAAGCTAAAAGCGACAGCTTATAACTGTCAGAAGGAAAAAATACAATTAAATAGTCACAAGTTGTGCAAAAAAAAAAAAAAAACAAATAGTCAACGCCGTCTGTATGAAAAATCGACACTTACTTTTGGTTCAACCCAATAGAAAACTCTCTATTATATATGATATATACCAGGGGTGTTTGTTGAAGTGTGCCGATTTTACTAGTAGATGTCGCTAGCAATATGTATAAATTTCTATGATTTGGCATGTATGTAATTTTTTTCTATTGATATTAACCTACAAAAATACGCAAGTCACATTCTGCCAAAATAATAGCGTTTCGTTCCAAGTAAATCGCATTTGCGGCATTCGCTGCTTTTCTTAATTCATCAAAAGAAAAAAGCATCTGAAGCCCACCGGTTGCTGGTAGAAACTTATGGTGAACATGCTCTAGTGATTAGAACATGTTAGACATGGTTTCGTCAATTTAAAAGTGGAGATTTCGATTTGACAGACAATGAACATCCTGGTGCAGCGAAAAAGTTCGAAGACGAGGAATTACGTGTTGATCCAACCCAATCGCAACAAAAATTGGCAGAAACACTACATGTGACTCAAAGAGCAATTTGCCAATGTTCAAAAGCCATGAGAAAGATCCAGAAGTATGGAAAATGGGTGCCACACCAGCTGAACGATAGACAAATGGAAAATCGAAAAATCGTTTGTGAAATGCTGCTTCAACGATATCGCACCCGCCGTACTCTCCAGACCTCGCCCCGTCCGACTATCACCTTTTCGCATCGATGGGACACTCCCTTGCAGAGCAGTGCTTCGCTAATTTTGAAGAAGTCGAAAAATGGTTCGTCGATTGGTTTGCCTCGAAAGAGAATAAGTTTTTTTGGAATGGTATCCATAATTTGCCTGAGAGATGGGCGAAATGTGTAGAAACCAATGGTCAATACTTTGAATAAAAAAATGTTGAGATTCCTCTGAAAATTAAGTGTTTTCTTTATCGAAAAAAACCGGCAAACTTCAACTAACACACCTGGTATATGAATTATTCCTTCTGGAGGGGTATGTACTCGAATATACATATAATGCTTTGTAGTTCGAACAATGGAAATACTTGTGACTATTCGTACTGATGATCTTTGTCCTGAGAGCACCTTCAATACTTGTTTTGATCTTTTGGGCTCTAAATTAAAGAAAATGTTTTATTAACGGTTTCTCAAGGCCAGAAACAAGAATCAGAAAATTTATTCAGCTACAGTGCAAAGAGATCCATAAATCATTATTTTTAAAGGTGCATTTAATTTTTAATTATTCACTTATTATTTTCTCTCTCTACTTTTGAGCTGTTCTAATTGAAATCCAAAATTCACTTTTAGTTTTAAGAAAATTATAATTCACTCTACCTTATCAGCTAAACAGACTTCACCTTGATTTTTAGGTCAAACACAATGTAAAATTTATTTTCCTTACTACATACATACATATATAGATAGATATGTTCATACATACATACAAAACATTTGTAGATGCTTTAGGAGTACACAAGTCACTTTTAAGTACATTTGACAGCGTTATGTAAATGTTTACAAAAAGTAGAAGACAAAGCGGCAGAGAGAAATGAAGAGTGGGTATGAAAAAAGTGGGAATACGCGGCAAGGTCGTTCCAAATTACATTTTCAATGCTCTGACAAGTTGACTGGTGACGTTTATCTGTTTATTTACTTTTGTGCTTCTTTGAGAGGGTAAAAGCAGTTTGTTTGTTTTTGTTACTGGAAAATTCAGTTAAATGCCTTATTCGCCGCTGCTATGAATTTATAAATTATTCAGTTACTTCCGTCATTTATTTGCACTAAGTCTGAGTTATTAAAAATTAATTTGATGCAATTAAATTTGTTTTGTACTTAATACAGTTATTAAAAGTGTTCATGCGATTATGGAAATCAATTTAATTTGCGCTTTCAGGCATTCAAATAAATAAAGTACAAAAAATTGTTGCCAAGTTGCAACTGCATACCAGAAAATAAAATTAACAAAGTACTTCAGATAATAATAAATATGTATACCTATATGTATAATAGGTCTAGTAAAAAGTAAACCATTATTTGTGATTTAGTAAACTATATCTCATACTTGATAATGAAGCAAAGCGAATGGGTCTGGTAGTGGTGGACAAGACGAAATATCTCTTGCCATCCAACAAACAGTCATCATAATTCACGACTCGGCTTCCATGCCACTGTTGACAGTCATAACTTCGAGGTCGTAAATAATTTCGTTCACCCAAGAACCAGCATTAACCCCAGTAATAATGTCAGTCTTGAAAACCAACGCAGAATAAATTTCCAGCAGGCGCTACTTAGGATTAAGTAGGCTATTGAAAAGTTAAGTCCTCTCTCGTCGGACAAAAATCAAACTCTACAAGTCTCTCATCATCCTCGTCTTACTATATGGTTCAGAAGCGTGCATGATGTCGACATCCAATGAGTCGGCCTTGCGAGTCTTCGAAGGACAGTTTTAGAGAACGATGTATGGTCCTCTACAAGTTGGGAACGGCCCATTGGAATGATGAGATATACAGCGACATTGACATACCTAGTTCAGCGAATGAAGAGATAGCCTAGATAATGTCGTCCGAATAGATTAGAAAGTATTCGTTGCAGTACCCACTGATTGAAGCAGAGGAAGAGAAAGACCTAAACTCCGTTGATAGTATAAGAGGACGAGCGAGTCGGTTTCACTTGGTATTTTCAACTGGGAGCTCGCTGTTATTGGTTTGACTATACTCGCGTAAGCGGTGCATACGCCAAAAAAAAGATGAAGAAGAAGAAAAAGTCGCTGTTGACGCAATTCGGAAGCAGATAGTGACTGGTGATGAAATATGGACCCCTTTCGGCAACGTCAAATGAAACTGTAGATTAAAACGTTCCAGAGCGAAGAGCAGTCAGTTGGCACAAATGATTAACGACCAGCGGGGGTTTGGTTGTGTGTTTGGTAGAATTGCAAGGAATTATCCACTACCAGCTGCTCCCCTAAAGTCAAACTCTTGATTCAGACCTGTACTGTCAGCAAAAGAACCATCTACAGCAAGCCGTCTCCAGGAAGTGCCAGACCAAACACTTCGATAATGACTCAACAGAAGCTCCAAGAGCTTCGTTGGAAGGTTTTTATGAAACCACTTAATTCGGACCTTGCACTATCTGATTGCTATTTCTTCTTGTCTAAAGCGTATAATTTGGCTATTAATGATTCGGCCTCAAAATAGATTTTTCGTAATGCGGTCGCCTCTCGGCAAGAATGCCAAAACCGCCGAGTGTGTTGTTCTGCTATGAAATAAAAACCACCTCATAAAAGTCTATCAGCCGTTCGATTGTAGCTTAGAACAAAACTATAGGTCCCTCCTTTTATTAGAAAAACTCACGCCATATGTTGGAGTAGGAGCTCGGCGAGAATTGCTGCAATAACTGCTCAAGCTCCTTTATATAAGAACCATACTCAACTGATACAAAGATGCCTTCAGTAAAAAAATTTAAAATCTAGTTAAAAGTATTGCAGTGACAGAAAGCTCTCTCTTTCCAGCTTTTTTTTTTTACAAAAATACCTAATCACCTAAGCTCTCTTTTCTACTTTTTTGGCTTTAAGTTAAAAGCTTCATCCTACTTATGCTTTTCAATCTGCGGTTCTACAAAAGTTTCTACTTTCCATTTTGCCTCACTAATTTCAGGAAACTTTTCTTTAGACTCGTCTATACTACATATGACAAAATTATTGTGATAAAATTTGGTACAGCTTGGTTCTTTGGGTCACCAGTTGGGCCGCTATTGAAAATGGATGAAATCGCACCAAATTCATGTCTATTTGCCATGTAACGATATAATTTTAATCAAAAAATATATCTCAGAAACCACTGGAGGATTAAATTTGATATTTATATATTTACCATAGTCTAGTAAGAACACGACTTGAATATGGGCGCAATCGGGTGGCAACTGTCTTTGTTCCATATAACGCACTATTTTACTTTCCATACCCTGTTTGAATCAAAATCGAATATGTATCGATACCTTAGATAGAATCAACAAAGCCAAACTATAATGACTACTAAAGTTTTATAAAAAATGGCCACAAATAGGCTTACGTCCCACATAACTTATAACCTTCCATTTATGACCCATCCGTTGACTTACGTTTGAAAATTTAAGGAATTTATTGGGAAAGCTTTTTTGGACTTAGTGATTGTGATAGTTAGATTGAGTTCAAAATATTTGCCAAAAAGTACTAGCCTAGGTCTACAAATGAGACCTATGAGATATTAAAAACTTTCACCATACCTGTTATAAGCTTTCACAAAGCTTTTTATGTGAAGTGGTGGAAGAAAATTTTTATCACTTGGGGCTAGTTTTTGAGATCTAGTATCTCCTTAAAATAATAAACAAACCGGTTTAAGTGCATGTTACCACCTATATATGGTGTAGTAAAAAGTAATCCATTATTTGTCTAATAGATGGCGTTAATTATCTGTATCTTGCGTTGTATAAGTCCGATCGGGTTCCGCTGGATGGCGTTAGAAAGATGACATTTTGTACTAAAAAAATTTTTCTGACAGTTTTGTGATTGGTTGAATCAGTTTTGTTTGAGCGTGCGTCAAAGATGGACACCAGCAAAGAGAAAATACGCTATATTTTACAGTTTTCCTTCGATAAGGGGAACTGGGATGGCTGAAAATGTAATTAGCTTTTATGGTCCTGATACCGTTACAGTCAATCATGCGGAATTTCGGTTTCATTACGGTAATTTTGATGTAAAAGATGCTTCACGAAGTGGAAGGCCAATTGGCGAAAATGTCGATAAAATCATAGATATTCTCGAGTTCGATCGTCATGTAAGCAATGTTTCGATTAGGAAAAGCTAAAGATTGCAAAAAAAAAAAGCTTGGAACCATTCGAAAAAGGCTGGATACGAAAAGTAAAAATTAAACCATTCAATTTTATGCAAAAATAATGGATTTCTTTTGACTACACCCTATATAATATATAACATATTTTCCACTTCCCACTGGATCTCCAAATTTTTTTAATTCCAACAATTTTTGACAGTTCAAGCGGAAGTGAGAATAATTAGGGAAAGCTTGTTGACTTCGATCCAAAGCTACGATCAGGTAGAAAATGAGTGAGAGTAAAAAGCACAGCTGTTTAACAGTAGTGTAATCATAAAATTTGGTGGTTGATTTTCATATATACATACGTGTACATACATATGCAGATATAAGTGTATAAAAATTACATTCCGAAGCATAAAATTGTAATTGCTGCAGAAACAACAGATGTCTCATTTATTTATTGTATTTATGCGAACTTGGTAGATTCAATAGATAGAGACCAACTGTGAAGTATGTATGTACATATGTATGTTTGTGTGTATGTCTTCTTTTATGCAGATATTAAAGTTGACATTATTTTCCGTAGCATATTGTTGACATTGTTGTTGTTCTGCTTCTATTTTTTTTTACAAAAGCAACAAACATATCAAATTACAAATACATACATACATATATACACTCTGCAATTACTCTTTTGTGGCAAATTAGTAAGTTTACGGACATTGTCTTTATGTTGATTGACTATTTTTTCTATTTTTACTAGCTTTTTTTAATTATTTTTTATTTTTATTTTATTTGTTTAATTTTTTTATTTTTGCAATTACAATTGCTTTTTATAGTCACTTTGTTTACCTTGTTACACTTTTTCATTTTCATTATGCTGTAATTAAATTTTTGCCGCTCGTTTTATTGACTTGCTTTGTTGGCTTAATTATATACATACATACATACAGAGAATTTGCCATGATTGTCACAAGATATACATATATGCATGTAGGTAAATATGAAGAGCTCAAGTACCATACAAGCTGTCCACAAAGTTTATTATACCTATGTACATATGAGTATGTGCGAGTGTGTTTTTGCTACTATAAAATTACCAACGTGTGCGCATGCTCACAACTGATTCACTCACGCGAAAATGAAGAGGAATTAAATACGTACTCGTATATATGTACATCTTATACTCGTACATAAAGATTTAATGTCCGGCCGATTGACTGGAAATTTTGTCAGTTTGTTTCTAAGGTTCTTGGGAAGGTTTTTTAAGAAAAATAAGACCAGGAACTGAACTATTCGAAAAATATTAATCATGGTTCGATTTACTTGAAATTCGCTTCATAGCAGAATTTTTGCTTAGATTAACTGAAAGACTGATTTTCTCTCCAGGAACTGATCTATTCGAAAAATGTTATTTATCGCGACTTACATAAAATGTATTTATAATTATTTTTACTGAGTTATCAAACCACTGCCGTTTTTAAATAATTCGGTATATTGGGAGCTTTTTGGGAAAAAAGTATTAAAAATTCTTTTTGTTCAAAATATTTTTTTCATAAAGTTTATCGTATTTAAGTAAATAAGATCGGTTTGTTTTAAGTACATATACATTCATGATTGTTTTAGTGATATGTTTGCATTATAAGTTTCCAGGAAATGGATCAGATACCTGAAACCAAGCTCGATTTGCTAGGACACATTCAAATAAGTAGTTATATCATTCT